>JAFMSR010000153.1:0-78581 GCA_022818135.1 Saxidomus purpurata | reverse complement strand
AGCATGTCGCTCTGAAAAACTCTTCGATTTCTTTCAAATTTGAGTTACGTTAAACAAATTTGAACGAATTCTAGAGAGAAATGATAGAGCTTTAAGAAAAAGTTTACTTCAATGGAAAATTCCAAGCCGTTTTCGTTCTACAAGCGAAAATGCCAAAGCTGTAGAGCGATTTTCGCTCAAACCAGAAAAATGTCACACATTTTCCAGACGGTGATTTTCACTAAATTCTCCAATACTATTGCGGTAATGCGACAGGAAACTATCAAAACATGCAATATCCCAGCAAACACGCGACGTCGGTACAACGTTGGATCAACGTTGGATTTTGGTCGCGACGTCGGCGACCTCAATCCGACGTCTATCCAACGTCAAAACCCCGACCACTATACAACGTCAGTTTCCGACGTTGGAATGACGTCGGATTGAGGTCGTAATTTTAAAAGCTTGTAATCCCCGGAAACTATTTTATTAAATCGTGTGATCAAATTGATAACTGCAACTGCGTTGAAGTTTTTGTGATTTTTTATTATCAAATCCTAGAAACTACTCCCCTTTGTCAGATAGATGGCGCTGCAATATGCGGGAAATATATTTGTAGGTGGCGCATTTCAACGGATGTAAACATTTTACTTTTAAATCTATAGCGTTGGCGGAAAGTGAAAGACAGCAAACCGGCGAAGGAGTTTCGATCTCAGTTGAACATAGAAGCTATACAGCAGTTTGAAAAGGTAAGATGAAAATGGATTTGATTTCTTTATAGTTTATCTACATTAGTACAAACGATACCTGTTTGCTTGACCATGCATTGTTGACGTAACGATCGATTAAACAGAATTGTCCATACCCACCCTCTACATAATCGCAATGCGCGGGTATAAGCATTAATATTAGTTTAGATAGTGCTTTTTTAAAATATTTCATTAATCATTTCTATCTTTTTGATAAGTATGATATGTAAACGTTTCGCATGAAGTACGTAGCAAAAATTCCAACTTAATCTACACGGGCATATAAAATGTGTACATGACATAATTAATCATTAATGTAGTGGGGAAATTCGACCTGTATTCTCGGCTTCGCACATCTGGGTTAATGGTATAATAAATGCTATTCGGGAAACGTGATTACTCAGCTTTCATCTTTGATCTTTAAGTATTTTAACTTTTAAAAAGTACTGAATCCAAATGTTTATGCATATGTAAATAAAATGTTTTTTATGCTTAACCACATCATTCTGTACTGATGTACTATGATGATTCTAATAAGTGATCATATATCTTAAATTCTATTGAACTCTATTTACATTTTATTATATTTTCAGATTATTGTGGCAAAGTTCTACTTGAAGAGCATTACATAGAAGCTCACCTTCGCATCAATATCTGCATATGGACATGAATCGGTAAATATACATTTTGATACATTGATTATGATGGTGCACACAATCTCTGTCGCAAGTAACTGAAATAGTTCATACATTGAAAAGCAGTTGCTAGTAAGTACTCATAAATAACTAATCAAACAATTGTTGTATTAACAATTACTTTCCTTTGGGTATAACTTTCAGCCAATAGATTCAGTGACAAATAACAACTTGAGAGAAAATGATGTTCAAGTATTAAGATTTTAAATTTTTTTTATTATGTTTACTTTTAGGGTTAACATGTGTAATCAGATATGTTTCTAATCACCTTTGATTTTTATTTTAGCCAGTGCAATGAAGACAAAGGTAAAGGAAAGGCTGACAGAACATGACATAACTCTTCAATCCAAATTTGTTTGAAATATGCACCAGATCGGACGGTGGAGGGCGAAAAAAATCAAACTGAAGAAAACAGATAATTTTGCAAAAAATCAACTGACTGTCCTGTTGCAATGTGTAATTCTATAAGATCTCTTCTGTGATTGATTACGGTTTTGATTCCAGCAATACTTTATTGTTACAGTGATTTAATGTTGTTTGAAAGTGTGATATAGACCTACTAGCTAAAATTTAATCCATTGCTTGCAGGAGAACATGCTTTTAGTTGCTTGTACTTTAAAGTACCGTAATTTATTGCTTATACTGTGACTCACTTAAAATATTATTTAAATATACTTAAATCTACCTACATTTCTAAACATTTGTAAATTTAAATTGATATTTTTAGAAAGACATTTTACTTTATTTTGAGTTTTTTGTTGTCCATTTGTTTTGATATGCATGGTTTTGTTTATGTCTCTGCCTAATAATGATTATTACTATGACTAATAAAATATATTTAATACTGAACTGACACTTTCGTTGTTCATTTTAAGTTGGAAAATGGTTGGATTCAGGTCGTAATACAGTTGGATTTCGGTTGGAAAATGGTTGGATTCAGGTCGTAATACGGTTGGGTTTAGGTTGGAAAATGGTTGGATTCAGGTCGTAATACAGTTGGGTTAAGGTTGGAAAATGGTTGGATTCAGGTCGTATTACGGTTGGGTTTTAGTTGGAAAATGGTTGGATTTACGTTGGGAAACGGTCAGACCACGACGTTGTATCGACGTCAGAATCCGACGTCTAAAAAACTTTCAAATCCAACCAAAATCCGACGTTGATCCAACGTCGGGGTCCAACGTCTAACCAACGTCTATACGACGTCATTTGTTTGCTGGGATATATGTTTAGACTTCAAATCATGTCGTAGATCGTACTTTTACTCAAAATGGGTTCGATGCTACGGCGGATTTTTCATTTTTTGTTGACTAAATGCTTTTACTTTCACTTTCAATCGCCTTCGGATATGTTTTGATAATGTCCTTGAATAGCTGTTACAAATCACTGCGCAACCTCTCGGACCTTCATGGCCGCTAATACATTTTGACAATTACAAAAACTGAAAAATCCGCTGTAGTATCGAACACATTGATGTAAAGGTACGATCTACGCCATGATTTGTAGTCTAATAATATATATTTCTTGTTTTAATGGTTGTCTTTCGCAGTACCGCAATATTAGTGGAGAATTTAGCGAAAATCACTGTCGGAATATGTGTGACATTTTTCTGGTTTTAGCGAAAATCGCTATATCAGCGTTGGTATTTTCCTTGTAGAATGAAAACGGCTTGGAATTTTCCATTGAAGTAAACTCTTTCTTAAAGCTCTATCATTTCTCTCTAGAATTCGTTCAAATTTGTTTAACGTAACTCAAATTTGAAAGAAATCGAAGAGTTTTTCAGAGCGACATGCTTGTTTTCATACAGAGTGTGTTGGGAACCTTGTATATAGTAAAGAGCTATGAAGAAAAAAAAAATATTTTTTTTTCAATTTTTTTTTTTTATTTATCCTGATATCAATTTTAAAATGCATAGAAAAAAGCATTAGCTTAAGAAAAAAAAGTCAAAGGTATGTTCCTTCCACCTGTGCTTCAATCTTGGATTGTTCATGAACTAAATTCACAACTTGAATTAAGAGTTAAAATCTGACCCAGTTGTCCCAACTTAAATCTATAATGATGTTGACCTTGGAACTATTGATTCAATGCGTGAAATCATCCGATTTAGCTTTCCTGAATAATGTGATGTATTTATGAAGGATTTGAGTCCAGGTTCGAAAATTAATATATTATAGTATGAAATATCATCTTGGACGGATACTGTGCTAAGTAGTTTGGGATTTCTTGTAAGGAGTAGGTCCAACCCTGTTCATCACGTGTAGGGGAATTCACCATTTGCATCCAAAAAAAGTAACCACGTATTTCATGAAACATATTACAGGAATGGGAATTTTGCTGTTAAAGCCACCAAATGTTGAATAAGTAGTTTGAGGAGTCTGATGAGTTGCAGTGGCCTTTTACATTCAAGAGGCTACTTTCGTATGTAGTGTCCATTAAATCAAAACTTAGTGCCTCTGATTTAACACAACTTAGTGATGTTTGACCTTGTTTACAATCGGTGTGCCAAATCGGGAAGCTAAAATTAATTAATGGCCTTATAATAACTTAATCGTTCTACCTTTGAATATTTTCAATGCTATACGATTAAGCATTCAAAAAACGTTCGCCTCTTAACATTTTGTCAAACCATTTTTAAAAAATACAGTTTTGAATAATTTGTGTTATATTAATAATAGTTTTGTGTGTGCTTCCACTAGGCGCTGCCATTATTGAATTTTGTTTGACATAATCTACAGCATGCCAGGACGAGAGAAGAACATACTAAATTACGCATACTGTGTGTACACTATACCCTGATGAAAAAAATATTGAGTAATTGCTCTCTCGCTTTCTATACAATCGAGCCAAAATAAATAAGTATAAACTAACATTTAAGTATTCAAAATACTTCCTAAAATAACAGGATTCATGGATACCGTGTACTGCTCTGCTCGGTTTGTTAGTGATAAACTGAAAAGCATTTACGTAATGTTTACCTTTACTATGTCGCTGTAGAGCTACAGAATTTATGCATATAAATAAATCACCGGAATTGTTTTCTTCCACTTCTACCTCGACTAATTGGGCAAATATTCTACTTTTGAATGGTTTTATGTGTTTTAATAATGGCTTAAAGTCTATAATACTATTTCAGTAGATATCAAGTGCCGGTACCTTTGCTATTTTGTATTTGACCAGAATAAACTCAACACGAACTGGCTGGGTGAGAATTCCAGAAAGTTTATCGCAATAAGCACACTAAGGCAAAAAAGCTCAGATAGATTATAATTGTGGTCGTGTACAAGTTCACAAAAAAGATGATAAAGCATAAATAGCGAATGCAAAATTATATACTTCTTCAACCGTCGCTTTCCAAATTTTCATTAGATGACAATTTCGATTTTAGTCTAAGCTGCATGTGATTATTGATAGCGGTCAAAACGCGAGGTCAAATAAAACCTTAAAGCTGCTCGCTCTCAGATTTTCGTAAAAAAATAATTTCTTCAAAATGTATGTAAATAACGTATTTTGGAACATATGGTGATATAAAAAGGCTCCAGTATAAACTCATGTACGCACATCTCTAAATTTTGAAAAATACTCTACCAAATTGCAAACACTTTTGAAATTTCAATATAACATATAGTGTAGCGGTGCCGTGTAACCGACCTTTTCAATCGATATCTGTGAATTCCTACCTAGAGCTTTGTTTTTTTTTTATTCTAGCCTTTAGTTTTATACTGATGAATAAGAATGTCAATGTTTTTGAAAAAAAAAAATCAACGGTAAATGAGAGCGAGCAGCTTTCAACACTGTGTCCATGAATCCTGCCATTTTGGAAAGTATTTTGAATATTTAAAAGTTCTGAGTTAAATTTTCAATTCTTCTCAAAGAAAACACATAAATTTGTCCGATAAGAGTTACTTTTATATTAGTAATTGTTCAAAAATGTCTGTGAAAATGATCCGTGAAACACGAATTGGAACATTTTCGTTGTATCGTCAATTGGAGCCTGAATCGTTGTATTTTTAAATGGGTAAGTTTTGCCTATAAAAATAGCAGATCGGTAAAGTGTTGGTACATGCTTACGACATTTGACCCAAAGTTACATGCCAATGCATATCTTTTATGCCAAACACCTTAATTTCGATAATTTTAAGCAAAATCCGTGCATTTTGGGTCTGTTTTGCACATTTTACCGTTGAATCTTCTGCTTTCAACTTGCATTTCTTTCACACGCATCGATGTCTGAAGCAGCCGACTAGCTACAGCCATGCAGGAAAGAAGTGAGCATTCCGTAAGAGTATTCGTTTCTTCAGAAGTTGCGATTTACCATATAAAATACACGAATCTGTTATACTGGCTTGGGTTATGTTTACTAAATAAGCCATTTTTTATCGGAGCCGGTTCGTTACGTTAGTTGGAGCATTATCGACCTTCTTTAGCAACCAGTGTTTTCCTTGGCAACCATTGTCTTCCATTAGAAACCAGTAATTTTCTTCGAAATAATGACTTCCGTTAGCAAACAGTAACTTCTTAAGCAACAGTTTTGTTTCTAGCAACCGTTGAGTTCCCTTAACGACAGATGACTTTCTTTGTAACAAATGACTTCCTTAACAAGCGGCGACTTTGCTTGCAACAACTGGCTTCCTAAGCAATCAAATAAGGCCCTTAACAACTAATATGTACCCCTAGAAGCCAAAAACTTCTTTAGTAACAATTGTCACCGTTAGCAACTGCTTACATTTTTAGCAACAAATGCCACCCTTATGTAAGTTCAGTGAGAATCAGGTGAACGATATAGGGTTATTATGGCACTATTGTTTGTTGTATGGGTTGTTATGACTTCCTGCTATAAATGCCATACCAAATGTGAAATGGATTTAACATTTCTAGTGATTAAAATATATTATAGTCCATATAAATGATACCAACACTGATGTAGTGAATTACCTGTTTTTCCTTAACAGCATGCATCCAACCTTACCGATAGATACATTATTAAAATGTCCGTAAACAGTCGGATAGAGATTACTAAGATGATCACAGCTAGAGTTCTATAGTGTGTGGTACTGATACAATCACAATTTGCATAGCATTTCGTAACATGAACAAGTTCTTCAAAATGTCCTAAGTTCCTTGTTAAGCAAAAATATTGAGCATAGTCATAGTTCATATAATTGTGTCCATTGTATCAGACCTGAAACCAATCACTTGTATAAAATAAATCCTTATAGCACAAGGTATTTCAATTAACAAAATGAGAAAATGACCTTTATACGAAAATTTGATGATCAGCTATATTTTGGTTTTGGTCAAAAGTATGACATTTTCCTTGATCTGACCTTGGACAAAATATGCGGTCTGCGCATCAGCCTATTACAGTATTATTTCTAGCAACACAAGAGATGCTAGTTGGATAGGACATGTAGAACCATAAGCTTTGGAAACCTAACTGTGATTGTGATCTATACACTGGCTGACTGATACATGCGCTTTGGCGCCATCTTAAAAAAAGGATAAAAGGTTTTTATGTTCAAGGTTTTTACAAAAGAAAACGTCAAATTAATAAAAAAGTGTAGCCTAAAACATGGTCATATGACTATGATCCGTTTGACTGCGAAGAAGAAACTGGCTGAGGCATGCGCTTTGGATATTGCATATCTTGATACCATGAACATTTATGAGCAGTTATTTGAGCAATTTAAAATACATCAGCATTCATGGAACATAGCTACTAACAAAACTCGTATGTACATAAGATAAACATTTGTCCTGATCTATTTTGTAATCATTAACAAGAGGGTCATGGGTACCAGTGCACTATCCTAAGAATGTCACTGACGGGAATATGACGCTAACTAAATGTTGCTGAAGAAGTTACTGGTTGTTGCTTAGAAAGTTAATGCTTGCTAAGGAAGTCAATTGTTGCTAAAGGAAGTTCTTGCGTCTAAGGAAGTAACTGGTTGTCAAGGAAGCCACTTCTTTCTAAAGGAATCCAATGGTTGTTAAGGATATAACTGGTTGTTATTGGAAGTCAGAGGTTTTTGTAAGGGAATTGCTGATATAAGAAGTCACTGGTGGCTAAGGCAGTCACTGGTTGCTAAAGATGTCACTGGCTGCTAAGGAAGTCAGTGGTTGCAAGGGGAAATCACAGGTTGCTACATTATTCACTAGTTGTTATAGTAACTCACAAGAAGTTATTAATCTAAAACTCTACAAACATACAAGACTTCGGTAGACTTGATCAATTTTGACCCAAGGCCACCATTTGAACAAACTATGAAGAGGTCCGCTGGACAATGATACATACACACTATCTCAGATCTAGGTATTTTGATTTCTGAGAAGAATGTTTTTAAACTTGACCCATGTAGGTTCATGTTTGACCCGCGGGTCATATTAATACTATCTTGGTAGAAGTCTTCTGTGCAATGTTACATGGTGAATATCTAAGCTCTAAGCCTTGTGGTTTCAGAGAATAATATTTTTAACATTTTCCTCTTTGTTGCCATGACAACCAGAGTTGTGCATGTGATGGAATACTTAAAAAATCATAAAAAGAACATCCCTGCCAAGTTTCATCATTATAAATCAGGATTATTGAAAAAATGATGTTTGTAAACACAGTTAAATATTGCAACTTTTTAAATCAGGGGTCATTGCTCTAGAAAAACTTATCTCCGATCAAACCAATGCATAAACACATACGAATGTTTCTGGTTAAATACATTCTCTGTAAAGATTGCTAGGATTAATGGGGAAATGAAGGTGCTAGATTGTTAACATAAGTACATGTAGACATTGTTATTATTGGTAAAACAGGGGTCATGACTCTGTATAAACTGATCAAGCCCATAATTGTAGTTACCCGAGACCTTATGGTCATACACATTTTCTAAAAATCAGGTTAAGAAAAAAAAGGAAATGAAGGTGTTAGAATGTAAACATAGTAAAATAATGCAATTTGTGTTGAATCAGGTTCAACAACTCTAAAAAGTATCCGATAAATCCCGTAATTAAACTCATCCGATGTCCGATAGTTATACACATTCTCTGTAAGTATGTTACTGATTAGTGACGAAATGAAGGTGCTAGAGTGTAAGCATAGTTAAATGTTGTTATTTTTTTTATCAATGAGGAACCGTAATTCTCGGAGAATCAATGAGATCAATCCAATAATTAAACTCGTCTGAGATCTTAATATCATACACAATCTCTGTAAATATGATTAGGATTAGTGGGGAAATAAAGGAAGTAGAGTGTAACCGTACTTAAACATGTCAAGCCCATACTTTCACTCATCCGATGTCCTATGGTCATACACATTATCTGTAAATATGCTTCTGATTAGTGAATACATTGTAAACGAAGGTGCTTGAGTGTATGCATAGTAAATTATTGAAAATTTTGTTAAAGCAGGGGCCATAACTTTGTAAAAACCTTATCCGATCAAGCCATAATTGAGCTCATCGGATGTCTTATGGACAAGAACATTCTCTGAAATCTCTTGTAAACATAAAATTTTCTTTTTATATATGAAGGTCCTGTACTATTTTAAACACATACTTGAAAAGAAGCTGCTTGTTTCTTCCTTCAATATTAAAGTGAGACAGATTAGCAAGAGTTTGACAATTAACGCTTTCCCTTGGACCTATATCATTGATAAGTCTGACAATTATCTTTTGAAATATCTGGGGTTTGTCTTTAATACGTTAACTTAAACTTGGATACCAAAATGAACAAGTATAGTCTATATGACATCGTATAAGGGCAGAGAACAAATGCTTCCAAGTATTATAGTTTAATACCGAAGCATGTATATACAAAAAATTAAATATCGAATTGACCTTTAATACAATAAAGTTAACAACTGTTTCATTAGACAAATTGTCATCAAAACTTACACCTAAGTACTTTACAGATGATGTTTGAGAAATGGTATGATTATGGCACAGAACTTTAAAACATCCCTTTTTAATTTCCTTTTAGAACCATATAATATACACTCAGTTTTACCCAAATAAAGTAATAACTTATTGTCAACTTACCAAGATGAACAAGATTCTACAACAGTTTTTCTGATATAACATTTGGATTTTTGTGGGCAAAAACAATTGCTCTGTCACAGCATACATACCTAGTAAATGTTTACATGGTGGATCAATACTAATTTTCATATCATTTACATAACAAAGAAACAATATAGGGCCTGGAATACTGCACTGTCGAACACCACATATAACAGGCTGGAAGTCAGAATAATGTTAACACAAACATTTTTCTTTCTACCCGTTAGATATGACACGAACCAATCTGTACAAATCCATACAAAAGAAGCAGGCCAGTCGTGTTCAAAGTCATTTATATTGACATCGTTATAGAATGTTTAAAATCGACCATGACCCCTGTAAATGTTGAGTCCACCTAGCAACAAATGACTGCCATAGCTACCAATGACTTCCTAAGCAAACATTTACTTCTTTTAAGATCCAGTGATTTCCTAAAAACAGCAGTGAATTGCCCTAGCAACCAGTGACTTCCTTAGCAACAATGTTGTCCACTGATTACAATTGAGTTCTCCTTGCAATAAATGACTTCCTTTATACTTATTGACTTCCTTAACAACCGATGACTTCTTTAGCAACCATTGGCTTCCTTAGCAATAAATGACTACCCCTAGTAAAAATGTATTCCCAAGCAAGCAGTGACTTTCTCAACTTCAATTGAGGCCCTTAGCAACCAATAAGTCACCGAATAGTAATTTTATTAGCAACCATTGTCTTTCCTTAGCAACAAGTGACTTACTTACTCACTGACTTCCAATGGGAACCAGTAATTTTCTTAGAAATGAGTGACTCCTGTTAGCAACCAGTGCCTTCCTTAGCAACAATTTTGTCTCTAACAACCATTGAGTTCCCTTAACAACAAATGACTTTCTTTATAACAAGTAACTTCCTTTACAAGCGGTGACTTCCCTTGCAACAATTGGCTTCCTAAGCAATCAAACTAGGCCCTTAACTACTAATAATTATGTACCCCTAGCATCCAGTAATTCTTTAGCAACAGTTGTCTCTCTTAGCAATTACTTACATTTTTAGCAACAAATGACATCCTTAGCCATACCATATGTGAAATGGATGTAACATTTCTAGATAATTAAAATGTATTCTACTTCATATAAATGATAAACTATAGTTCTATAGTGTTTGGTAGAACTGATACAATCACAACTTGCATAGCATTTCGTAACATGCACAAGTACTTCAAAATGTCATAAGTTCCTTGTTTCGCAAAATATGAGGATATTCATATTGGTTTTTGAAAAAAGTATAACACTGACCTTGTCTTGGGACAAAATATACGGTCAGCGCATCAGCCTATTACATATAGGTTCTAGCAATAAAAGAGATGCTGGATGTTATGATAACTCACAAGAAACTATTTATCTAAAACTCTACAAACAGATTAGGGACCCCCTTACGGTGGACGTGACCAATTTTGACCCAAAAGCCATGATTTGAACAAACTTTGAAGAGGTCTACGGGACAATGATACATACTTAATATCTCAGATCTAGGCCTTGTGAGTTCTGAGAAGAATTTATCATTTTTTTCCTGTATAAGCTTGTGTAAAATCAGGTGACCCCGGATGGGTTCAAATTTGACCCACGGGTCATAATTTGAACACTCTTGGTAGAGGTATTCTATGCAATGAAACGTGGTAAATGTCTAAGCCTTGTGGTTTCAGAGAAGAATATTTTTAACGTTTTTTCTCTTTTTTGCTTTAGCAACCAGAGTTTTGCATGTTATGGAATCATTTTAAAAGTCATGCAATGAACATCCATGTCCATTTTCATCATTACATGTATAAATTAGGATAAGTGGAAAAATGATGGTGCTAGAGTGATAACATAGTTAATATTGCAATTGTTGTTAAATCAGGGGACATTGCTCTTGAACAACTAATCTGATCAAGCCAATGAATGAACTCATACGGATTATTATGGTTAAATACATTTTCTGTAAAGATGGTTAGGATAAATGGGGAAATGAAGGTACGTGAGTGTAAACATAGGTGCATGCAGATATTGCAATTTGTGTTAAATCAAGGGCCATAACTCTGAAAAAGTTATCCGACCAAGCCAATCATTATATTTACACGTGATCTTATGTTAATACACATTCTCTGAAAAGCTGGTCAGCATAAAGGAAGAAATGAAGATAGAAAAGTATAAACATAGTTGAATATTGCAATTTTGTTGCCAGAGTGTAAACATAGTTAAAAAATTCAAGCCTATAGTTAGACTCATCCGATGTCCTATGGTCATACACATTATCTGTAAATATGCTACTGATTAGTGAATAAATGAAGGTGATGGAGTGTACGCATAGTAAATTATTGCCATTTTTGTTAAATCAGGGGCAAAAACTCTGGAAAAACTGACCCAACCAAGCATATAATTGAACTTATCCGATGTCTTATGGCCTTGCACATTCTCTGAGTATGCTAAAAAATAGTGAAAAATTGAAGTTTTTTTCTTGATTGTTTGTAAGTCCAGGACGACACTGGGATTTCTCTCTGGGTGAACTTGCCTAAACTCTTGATAGGCGCAGGATGAAGATAGACAGATGCAGATACAAGGGAATCCGGGGACCCTAGCTCTTTTACGGATAGATCCCTCTGGTCTTTTGCATGCAAAGTGTATTGTATCGATACACGTGATACTTTGTCTGGGTTTCTAACCATTCATCTCTGGATGGGTGGGGAACACTGAAACGCGTTTCTGAAATTTCCAGTGTCCCGTCCGTGAATCGAACTGAGGCCCTCCGGATTGGAAAATGAAGTTGCTACAAAGTATTGTTCGATATTGTATTTTTTAAATAGGGGCGATAACTCGTCTATCCCATTATTTATCTCGTCTGAGATCTTATAGTCATACATGTTGTATGTAAATATAGATTAGATTAGTGACGAAATGATGGTGCTATAGTGTAAACATAGAGAAATATTACAATCGCTTGCATACCGGATCGGGGTGTCCGCAGTTTTCACCAGTGCTGGAAAATCCCATATTACATCCCCCATGTAATAATATGACTTTCGTGATTTACTTATGACGTAACGTTATAAACAATCTGACGTCACTTTCCCGAACACAGCATCTGAATAACGTTTGTTTTTATATCAAAATGCATCCTTTCGATAATTTTGCATTTAAATATCTATTTTACAGTGCAAGACGGTATGCAAGAAAAAGTTTCTACCATGAGATATTTGGTTCAGATGGAAATATCCGTCACCTCGGGAAACTGTTTTGGTGGGAACGATATTTCGATCTGAACCGCATGCTCATGGAAGAAACTAATATTATGTTAAATCGGAGGATATAACTCTGGAAAATCTTATCGGATAAAGCCCATGAATAAACTCACCCGAGATCTTATGGTCCATTTACTGTAAAGATGGTTCTGATAAATGGGGAAATATAGGTGATAAACTGTCAAATAATTAAATAGGGTAATTTTGTGTAAATCAGGTGTCATATGGAGAAACTTATTTGATTAAGCCTATACTTAAACGCATCCTAGTCATACACATTCTCTGAAAATATGTGAAGGATAAGTGAAGAAATTGAATCAGTGTTAAATATTGCATTTAATTAAATCAAGGGCAACAACTCTAGATGAACAAATTCAATCAATCCCATAATCAAACTCGTCTGAGATCTTATAGTTATATTACGCGTGGTAAAAAACACGGTTTGTTATAGACAGACATAATAAAATTCAAGACTGAATAATATATCTCCCGGGGTTTTAGGAAGATAGGGAGTCATTACACTCTGCTTGTTTCTTGATATTGTGCAGTGGTGCTCTTAATATTTTTACACATTCATTACGGTCTTGGAAATAACCAAAACATAATAATCATGAATGAATCCGTAGTGATTCTCAGTGATTCAAAATTGCACACTTTGATAAAACAGCGTTCGATTTTTGTCAGTGCTTGCTAATAATCACCACTTTGGCAGTATAAGCAAAACCAAGATTGGTACAAACACTGGTCGTAAGAAGTAATGTATTAAGTTAAGAATTATCTAACTTAACAGTTGGATATCCCTGAATACTACAACACAATTTTAAATACATACTTCAGGTGGTTAATGATATATGTGCTTTGCAGCGCTAGTTACAAACAATACTTTAATAAAGGATTTCTGAGCATCTTTACAGAGAGTTATATTCCCTTTCTTACAGACAGGTGTTATTCTGGTACAGATGTCTTTCAACTTTCAAAGTAATATGTCAAATGGCTAAGTCAACAAGTTGAAAAGTACAAAGAAATTAACGTAGTTTATAAGTCGAAAAGGGTCATAGTTTCAATGAAATATTTGACAGAGTTTTCTTTTATTACCTTCATTTCGAGATTATGTTGGTACACAAGTATTTCAACTTTCAGGGCAATATCTCAAACAGTTGAAGTCCCAGGATCACTTTGATTTTACCTATATAGCAAATATCATTTATTGGTAGTATAATGATAGAAACATGTTTTGTTCACTTTAAAAAGTATTCAAGACGTTTCTTCAAGAAAAAGAGCTGATGGAAACATTTATTATTTTTTGCAATACCAATGAAACAATTCTGCACTATGTTTCTCAAATGTACCTATCGGTTTGAAAAGCAAGGTTATGAATGTTTTTGGTACAAATAAAGGCCATTTCTGTCAGTTAGCCACCATTCTTGGTATAATAAAAGCTGTTGGTACATGAGATCCTCTGACTTTAAGTCAACAGGCTGACTGGTACAAGAAAGCTTACCAAGATTCTAAGTCGATAAAGGGTCTAAATGTACAAACAAAATCATTGACATAGTTTCCTTCTCCTGCGTACATATTGGGGTCATGATGCAGACAAACATTTTAAGTTTTACAACAATATTTCAAGGGGTTAGGTGAATAAGTGGATTTGACAAATATTCAATGCATTTTCTAATTAAAAAAGGGCTATAATTCTAACAAAAACCTTTATAGAGCTATTCACTTTTGTCGGGTTATGGAGGCAATAATCGGTTAAAAAATATGGTAAGTTTCTAAGAAATATCTGTATCTGTTCAATGTATTTTCTAAATGGAAAAAGGGCTAAACCCTGACAGAATTTTGTGCTGTTGCATGTTGTTCGAAGTAATAATGACTAAGAAGTATTGTAATTTCCACTGGTTTTGAAAAACAAAGACATTACGATAAACTTAGCCAAGGTATGCCGCCGACGCCGACGACGAGGTAATAATACGTACAAATATTTCTCTTGGATAATTCATAAAATATGTTACTATGTCGTAAAATGTTATCACATATGAGATGCGATATACTTAATTAGCTGATGACATGCTTTTCAACAGGATGACATGTTCATAGGGTTATAAATTGCATAGCTTACCATGGCTTGTAATAGGGATACGGAAAGTATACCATAATGAATAATTTAACAGCTGTATTCAGTTTATCAAACTGATGAATGACAACGTTTTACTTATCAATTAAATGAATAAAATATCTACTGAAACAAAAATAATTAAGATCAGTACATATCAATCAACGAACTTTAATAATTATACTAAAATCATTTACAAAACAAATGTATCAGTATCAGTAGAGATTACAATGATTTTACAAAAGTACATACAACAACATAATGATAAATGCAAGTGTATAAACATATGACAACATACTGTCTACACTTAAAGTTTACAATCACAATTTAAAATTATTAGAATCGTGAAAAGCAATGTTTAAATAACTCATACAACAGGTTTTATATTAGTCATATCATTTCATTGATTTAACTACAAACTGTGAAGGAACTTTACCATTGCATCAGAAAAATATATTAAAATCGACAGCCTGCCCCCGTCTTGAAAGTTCAAATAAACCTTATAATATATAAGAAATCGGATGTTGCAAATATTTAGTAGCCATTCGCATACTTTTATGGTTTTAGTATTAAAGTAAACAACGTCGAGATTTAATAATAACATAATCAGCGTTTAAAGTCCACCAGTAAATGGTCCTTATCAATTTAACATGATTCATCTGATCATTAAACTAGTTTAAGTCCATAACAATACAGGGGACAACAATCAAAGCAAAGATCAATTGAGCATCACATTAGCTTGATTATATTTTTCTTAATAAATTCTTACATAATGACATAAATCGTAAAGGTTTGAAATGCAGAGTTTAACAAAGATCAACTTTCAAATATATCAATATAAGTTTCCCAATCATTGTTGAAAGCTTGGCAATCATGTTTTTATGGTTAATAAAACAAGTTAAGATGTGTTTGCAACAAGATATTAATCACTTTATGTTATGAATTTTAAAATGGAAAGAAAAACGCAAGAAAAGGGTGGTTCTGGTTTGATTTGAACCTACACCAGATAGTGACATAAAATAACAAAATTAATGCGCTCGACCATTGCAACTAGGAGACCGTTACCAGCAGTTAGTCATTATTGCATTATATACAAACTTATTGCAACTAACAGTTGCTTATGATGGGTCTAATACCTTCAACAGCAAACTTATAGACCTCAGTAACAAATAAATACGTACTAACAATCATTACAAATACAATACATAACAAATCAGTTCAGATGAATTCAATTAAACACAAATACAATACATATTTGCATCTTACACGACAATTTAATCCTATCAGTACATAAATCGTAAAGGTTTGAAATGCAGAGTTTAACAAAGATCAACTTTCAAATATATCATTATATTTTTCCCAACCCTTGTTGAAAGCTCAATAACATATCGAGGGTTCAAAGGTAAAAGGTGATAACTTCCATTTTCAACATTTTGAGAAAAGCGCAAAAAACCTAAATTTTAGTAAAACTTTTATTTCCGAAAAATATACATACAAATTTTGATTGTTCTATATTTGTTGGTTAATTTGGATCATATCTTGTAAATTTTGCCTTGCAGGGTGTAATTTGCAAACGATAATAAGTGTTTGTTTGTAAATTATAAAATGAATAGTGGCATTTTACAGAGGTAAAAGGATATAAGTGTACTTAGTTCCTGACTAACCACAATTTCGGAAAGGTAAAAGGTGATAACTGCACGTAGCACCTTTTACCTTTGAAGTGTAATCAATGAAAGCTCTAGATAAATTGTGGTAAAAGGTGCACTTACTGCCTTTTAGCTCTGTGAATTATAAAGATGTTGTTATAATTGTTGCGGTATAATTATGTCACTGTGTGGTACAATGTTCCTTAATGTCAACTTGTACACAACCTCATGCTTCTCATTCATAGAAATCTTTCCCAACTCAAAGTATTACTTTCTAACTACATGGTTATTAGCTTATTAAAAAAATTCACACCTCACACACATTAAAGTGTTTTATGGTTTTAATTGTACAGTGTAATTGAAATATATATATTATCAAACTTTTGAGGTAAAACAAATACCAGTACTGTTGTACACCAGTAATGTTTGACAAAGTCAATTACTCAAAACACCTCATTCAAATAAAGTTTCATAATATTTCAAAATTTAATTTTACACCGTTCATTAATATTATCACACAAAACTTATCAATTCCAAGGCATGCTATTTACACAAATCTCTAATAGAATGATTGCCGATTTGAAAATATCAATCGTCCAACTGGATGGGGGAAGTTTTGTATATAAATTTCATGAACTTCACACGTCCGTCGTCTTCACTCTCACTAACAGAAGGTAACGGAAGTTTGTCTTTCACAGATTGCTGCAGGACAATGACTGATACTATGATTCATATTATTTTGGAATCGTCTCGGAAGCAACAAGTTACAACAGATCTGCCTTTTTGCAGCGGATGTTGGAAGTTTTTCTATGTAAACCTTTCATGGCGCCTTGAAAGATTTCTCTTTCCTTCTGCTCTTGTTCTGGATCAACTTTATTTCTTTGAAATCACTTGGATAAAATCCATATTTCACAAAATACTTTGTCCACTGTCTTTACGGACTTGTATCCATTTTATATTCAGCCAATTAAAACGTTCCCATAAACGTCGGTTTTCATGGAGCCAAAGTTCTGGTCTTTGTACCACTAACTTGTAGTCTGTGACAACGGTGTACTTTATGGGAACGACAATATATGGTTGCTTGCGTCGTGCTAATATTATAACTGTTTCCCATTGAGATGGAACATGTACTTTTGTTAGCTTTTTGCATGCTCGATTGAAGCATGCATGGAGTCGCATTTGATTTCAGAATGGCCGCTTTCGAGAAACTTTTTATATTGAGTTGGGGAATTTTTAAAAGACAGTGAACTAAGTAGCTTGTTACAAACTGATAGCGATTTTGCCCCCCACACGTATCACTGTATAGTGTCACTTCTTCAATACCAGACGTCTTACTTGCAGCAGAATTCACATACATGAACACACACGTTCCTACTTCGCATGAGCCTCGTTGCGCTTGCGTCTCGTCTCACAGTTAGCATGACCCATTTCCATTCCCAAGATCAAAGAATGACAAATTATAACAACACAGTTTTCTCTTGTAATAAAGTTCTCCGATTAAACTGCATGGTGTTGTGAGTACAGCCTGGAGGTCAAATGCTGACGCAGAAAATGTTGAATCTTTCCTTGCTCTTTCTTTGTCACTTTCTTTCTCTTTTCTGGCCTTTGTTTTCCTTTCTTGATGTGCGTGATATTTTTTTTTGTTGCATCATCTAGTTTATCTTCTATCTTTAAAGTGTCATACTGATTACAGACTGGACATTGATCTTTCTTTGTGTGAAAAAAAGATAAGTTGTACTCTGTACAAAATAAAATCTGTACAAAGCCTCTGAAACACAGCTTCTGTTTTGTTCTTTGCACTTTTCTACATAAAATAAGTACATTCGCCTTATATTTAAATCTTGTGTTAAATACTTCCTATTGGAGTCTCTTTTTTGAGTAGTGAGAATCAACAGTTGGAAAGCTTTCAATATGCTTTTTTACAAATGATCTGTGGTATTGTATGGTTTTATTTCCAGGCACTGCTTTCCCTCTCTTGTCATTTTCCAACAAACAGCCCCGATGACTTCTGTTTATATAAACAAATAGCCGAGAAATTTCATGGGAAAAGGAAATAGCAGATAGTGCACTGTGGATTGTATGAATGTAATATTCTGTCAGTGGTAAAAGGTAATAAAATCAGTTATTACCTTTTTCCGCTACAGATTCTTCGGCAACCGTCAAATGGAGGGTAATAAGTACACTTACAACATTTTACCTCTACAAAATTTGTTGAAAAGAAGTTATCACAAAATACCTCTTTGATTTTTGCCCAAATAAGGACGGAAGTTTACTTCAAAATTTTTGCCAGATATAAAGGACACTAAGTACATTTGAAAAATCACAAAATGTCATTTTCGCCCAAACTGGCAGTTATCACCTTTTACCTTTGAACCCTCGATATATACTAAATATGAAATATCAACAATAACACACCATATAAAACGTGTTTCCTCGGCTATACACACTAACACCGTCTTGAATCTTGAATTGTTCATGAACTAAATTATTGGGACATTGGTAAACTAATATATGCAGAAACTTGAAAGAGCAATTAGCTACAATTAAGTGTGTATACAACCTAGGATGGCCCATTAAAGTCCGGAAGCTTATTTCCAATGGGGTCCTGCTAAATACATTATTGCTAAAAATACAAAAAAGGACATAAAATATAGAGCAAAAACAAACTATGTGTTTTGGAAGTTCACAAAGAAAATAGAGAAGTTATAGGTGCATTGACAATGAGTATATATATGTTACAAATGATAATATTTTATTTGATATAAAGTGCATCGGAATTCAGACTAACAATGTTTAGTCTATATTGAATATATAACCCACGTTGCTTAAGAAATATTAGGTACCTCTACCAAGGGGCATTGAATTGTCCAGATTAAGATATGTTTTATACGCACAGGCAGTGGATTCCAATCTCAAATTGCAAAGTAATAAAAAGCAATATTTGTTTTCCATTAGATTTTTGAATAGCAACATTATTTGATTCAGAGAGGGTAAAATGAGAATTTAAATCTCTTGTAAACATAAAAGTTTCTGTACTATTTACAATTATAAACACATGGTTTAAACAAAGCTGCTTGTTTGTATTATAATTAAATACCAAAGCATGTCTATACAAAAATGTTAATTTCGAATTGACCTTTAACACAATAAAGTTGACAACTATTTCACCAAACAAATTGTCATCAAAACTTACACCTGAATACTCTACAGCTGATTTTGAGAAATAGTATGATTATGACATAGAACTCTAAATCTAACAACCCTTTTTAATTTCCTTTTAGAACCAAATAAAATACACTCAGTGCTACCCAGATTAAGTAATAACTTATTGTCAACTAACCAAGAAGAACATGATTCTAAACAGTTTTTCTGGTATGACATTTGGATCTTTGTGGGCAAAAACAATTGCTCTGTCACAGCATACAGTAAATGTTTATATGTTGGATCAATACTAATTTTCATATCATTTACATATCAAAGAAACAATACAGGGCCTAGAATACTGCCCTGTGAAACACCGCATATAACAGGCTGGAAGTCAGAATAATGTAGATTTAAAGATATTGTGATAAAGTATACGAAAATTCTGGTAAACATTTATTTTGGTCGATCAAAAATTCTGGCAAAATTCTTGATAAGTTTAAAGTTAATAATTGCAAAGTAACTTCAGTCAGTACATACGATTTTTCTACTCTGTATACCACTTTACCACATAATTTGATAAATGACAAGCTAACTGCCCTAATTCAAAAGACTTTTGCCAGGGAGAATGCTACATTTCTCGCCTGCAATTTCGATAAAGCTTTTTTTACTAGCTGTATTGTTAAACATTATACTATGTGGACCTGTGACGAAGTCTGTAAAGCCCTTTCCTTTTTATTGAACAACATTTATATAAGGTTTGGGAATGCAGTTTTCAGACAAGTAATCGGTATTCCCATGGGAACAAATTGTGCACCCCTTGTCGCAGATTTGTTTTTATATTGTTATGAAAGAGACTTTATGTTGAGTCTTTCTCCAGATACGCAGGCAGACATTATCACTGCTTTTAATAATACATCACGCTATCTGGATGATATTCTTAATATGGATAACCCGTTTTTTGGTCAATTGGTGGACACTATTTATCCCCGGGAACTCCAGTTAATTAAAACTAACAATTTGGATACTGGTGCTTCATTTTTAGATTTACATCTCTCTATTTATAACAATATTATACATACCAAAATTTATGACAAGAGGGATGATTTTAATTTTAATATTGTAAATTTCCCCCATTTGGATGGGGATGTACCTCATGCTACATCTTATGGGGTATACATTTCTCAGTTAATTCGGTTTGCCAGAGCGTGTAGTTATGTTGAGGATTTCAATGAACGTAATCAATATATTACAAATAAACTTCTTCAACAGGGCTACCGTTATTACAAATTGCGTAAATATTTTGCTAAATTTTACTATCGTAATTCTGATTTGGTTTTGAAATTCAATAGTAATCTAAAGACTCTTCTGCGAGAAGGTATTTCAAAACCCGATTTTTATGGGGATGTGGTTTACAAACTTCGTAAGATTTTGGGTCATGGCAATTTTCCAACTGTAATTATAAAACGTTTTGTTAAAAGAGGTTACGACCCTACTGTTTTGAGACACACCGCATGTTTGGTGTTCAACCCGTTTACAGTTGGACGCTATGCTTCCCTCTTTGATTGTGTCTGACGCAAGAGGGGGAGGACTCTGTGATGGGCAGTTTTTAAATCCCACTGGGACGAAACTGTTTTGATTTCTGTCCTCTGGCCTGTTTCGTCGGGCCCTTAAGGGTGTTTCTCTTGGTGCTCTGCCTTCTGCAAATGCATTGAGTACATACGTTTTTTGGTTCTCAAGGTTTGCTTTTTATATATTTATACACGAGTATTTTTGTGTTTTACATACCATGCCTTTTGTTTCCATTGCGTGTGTTAGAGATTCACCTAGCAGGGATTACTTTTATTTACACTGTCCTGTGACTTTGGAACATGGTGGGGGTAAGAGTGAGGTTGGGTGCGCACCATAAACCGGTTTAAGCTCCCCAGTGGTGTTTTTGCCACTGACCGTTCCAAGGCGGTGCCCCACTGTGTTCCGTTAATTGTTCGTTTTGTCCTCGTGTGTTTGCTTTGTATGCTTGTGTGTGTTGGTAGTGTATGTTTGTGTGTGTACATGATTGTGTGTGTGTGTGTGTGTGTGTGTGTGTGTGTGTGTGTGTGTGTGTGTGTGTGTGTGTGTGTGTGTGTGTGTGTGTGTGTGCGCTTCTGGGTGCTGTGGGGCTCGTTTTGGGGAGGCTGCGTTTTTGGTACGTGGCATTCCCTGTTTGATATTATTTTTGTTTTTAACACTCATGATTTTAAGTTTACCAAATTAAATGTCATAATCTACATGTCAAATGATATCCGCAAATCTAACAAAGCCATACCGAAATACATACCTTTGGCGTTGTTATCGTTATAAAGTGAAATAGTGTGTAAGACATGTATCAGTTCAATAAGAGTTCACACATCCTGACTGTATTTCATTTAGCAAATTGTAAGAAACAAGAAACTTCTCAAATTGTACACACATATATTTTCTTAGATTGTTGATACAATACGTAAATACTAACTTGTCTATAATTACCAATATCCAGACATTGTTTTCTTATATAAAGGTTTAACTCGAGCAGCTTTCATATCTTGAGGAACAGTATTATCCGATATTTACATATTTATAAATGTTTTTGGCATCTTGACAACATTTCCCCATCTTATAAACATTTTGATGGCAAATAAGATGTTTGATTCTACTGACTGTGCTACTTAATATCTTGATTTCGATCCATGTGCAATTTGATCATTTGATAAAGATTGTCTCTTTTTCTATAAATATTTTTCTATTGTGTGACCCATGGAAAAGATTCTTATTGTCTTGTTTTTTTTTTTTTTGTTTTTTTTATTGGTTAAAAATTGAAATGCCTTCATGAATTAAGAGTTTAAATCTGACTCAGAGGTCCAAACTAAATTACTTCTACATCTATTAAGATGTTGACCTTGGAACTATTAATTAAATGCATGGAGTCATCCGGTATAGCTTTCCGAATAATGAGGTGTATTTATGAAGGATTTGAGTCCAGGTTCTGAAATTAATATATAAAAAGTCTGAAATACCAGTTTGGACGGATATTGTGCTCACTAGTTTGAGATTTGTTGTAAGGAGTAGGTCCAAACCCTGTCCATTACGTGTAGGGAAATTAATCATTTGCAGCCAATTAAAGTTATCACGTTTTTCTTGAAAAAAAATTATAGGACTTGGAGTTTTGCTGTTAAAGCCACCAAATAACGAATAAGTACTAATGAGTTGCAGTGGCCTTTTACATTCAAGAAGCTACTTTCATCTGTATTGTCCATTAGATCAAAACTTAATGCTTCTTAATTAATTAATTAGCGATGTCTGGGCTTGTTTACAATCTGTGTGATACTTTCGTCAGTAGTGCCCATAATATCAAAATTTATTGCTTCTGAATTAACAAAACTAAGACTGGTTGACTTTATTTACAATCTGTGTGCCAAATCGGGCGGCTAAAATTTATTCATGGCCGAAATTTTTACTTCAAGTCAATTATCCGATATGTAGTACACGTATTCGTCCTTCCTTTGAACGTTCTCAACTTTATAAGATTGAGCATTCCAAAAACGTTCGTCTCTTAAAAAAATTTCAAAACCATTTTAAATAAATACAGTTTTGAATGGTTATTTGTGTTATATACATATAATATGTTTGTGTATGCTTCCACTGGACGCAGCCATTATTGAGCTTTGTTTGACATTTCTAGATAATTAAACTATATTCTAGTCCATATAAATGATATTAACACTGATGTAATGAATCACCTGTTTTTCTTTAACAACATGTATCCCGCCCCACATATAAATAAATAAGTAAACTGCCCGTTAACAGTCGGGTAGAGATTACTTAGATGATCACAGCTACAGTTCTATAGTGTTTGATAGATCTGATATAATCACAACTTGCATAGCTTTTTGTAACTTGAACAAGTACATCAAAATGCCCCCAAGTTTCTTGTTCAGCAAAATATGAGCATATTTATATTTCATATAATTTTGTTCAATGTATCAGACCTGAAAGCAAACATTTGTAAATATCCACTGATCAGGGGCTGGTGCTTCGGAAAATTAATGGAGCAAATAAATCCTGATAGCACAAGGACTTTCAGTTCACTAAATGAGAACATTTCTCCACAAAAGATACAAGTCATGTATTCATCATTTTAACCATTATACGAACATTTGATGATCAGCTATATTTTGGTTTTGGACAAATGTATGACATTGACCTTGATGTGAACGGGACAAAATATGCGGTCTGCGCATCAGCCTATTACAAATAAGTTTTAGAAATACAAGAGATGCTGGTTGGATATGACATGTAGCACCATAAGCTTTGGAAACTGTGAGTTTGATCTATGCATGGCCGACTGATACATGCACTTTGGCGTCATCTTAAAAACGTATCAAAGTTGTGGAAGGTATTTACAAAATCCATCAAACTAATACATAAATGTGGCTTAAAATAAAGCCACCCGATCATGGTTTGTTTGACCCTGAAGAATAAGCTGGTTGAGGAATGCGCTATGCATCTTACTCATCTTGATACCATGAACAATGTCTTGTGTGGGGACCTTTAACAAAACTGGAATGAACATAACGTACACATTTGTGCTGAGTTGTTTTAATCATTTACAAGAGGGTAATGAGTACCAGCGCATTATCTTAAGAATGTCACTGACGGGAAGATGATGCTAAAGGTTGCTGGTTGCATAAAGACTAAATTGTTCCTAAGAAAGTCAAAGATTGCTAAAGAAGTCAATTGTTGCTACTGGAAGTTTCTTTTAGCTTAGGAAAGCACTGGCTGCTAAGGAAGTCACTTCTTTCTAAGGAACGCCAATGGTTGCTAAGATTGTCACTTGTTGCTATTTGAAGTCACAGGTTATTGGAAGACAATTGCTGATATACGAAGTCACTGGTCGCTAAGGCAGACAGTTGCTGCCAAAGATGTAATCGGTTGCAAAGGAAGTCAGTGGTTGCAAGGGGAAATCACTTGTTGCTAAGTTATACACTGATTGTTATAATAACTCACAAGAAACTATTTATCATAAACTCTACAAACAGACAAGGGACCTCTCTCCGGTTGAGGTGATCAATTTTAACCCAGATAACATGATATGAACAAACTTTGAAGAGGTCAAGATTGTTCCTATATAAGCCTAGGTAAAAACAGGTGACCCCAGATTGGTTTAATTTTGACCCGCGGGTCATAATTTGAACAATCTTGGTAGATGTCCTCTATGCAATGATTCATGGTAAAAATCTAGGCCTTGTGGTTTCAGAGAAGAATATTCTTAATATGTTCCTCTTTGTTGCCATAGCAACAAGAGTTTTGCATGTTATGGAATGATTTTAAAAGTCATGCAATGAACATCCCTGCTTATTTTCGTCATTTCAAATTAGGAATAGTAAACAAATGATGGTGCTAGAGTGTTAACATAGTCAAATATTGCATTTTTTGTTAAATCAGGGGCCATTGCTCTTGCAAAACTAATCTGATCAAGCCACTGAATAAACTAATACGAAATCTTGTGGTCATACACATTTTCATAAAGGCTTGTTAAAACAAAGGAAAAAATGAAGGTAGTAGAGTGTAAGCAGAGTTAAATTTTGCAATTTTGGTTAAATCAGGGGCCATAACTCGTGCGATAAAGCCCATAAAAAACTAATGCGATGTCCTGATTATACAGATTCTCTGTAGATATGCTACTGATAAATGAAGAAATAATGCGTAAAATTACAATAATAGTTTGATTCTCTGTAAATATGATTCGGTTTAGTGGGGGAAATGAAGGTGTTAGAGTGTAAACATAGTTAAGTATTTCAAAAAAACAAAAAAAACAGGGAAGCCAGTACAAAAGCAGCCTCCCAAAACGAACCCCCAGCACCCAGAAGTGCACACCACCAACACACACACAACACACACACACACACCAGCACACGCACACGCACACGCACACGACACACACACACACACAATCTGTACACACACATATACACACCAACACACAGCTACAAAGCAAACACACGAGGACAAAACGAACAATTAAAGGAACACAGTGGGGCACCGCCTTGGAACGGTCAGTGGCAGAAACACCACTGGGGAGCTTAAACCCGTTTATGGTGCGCACCCAACCTCAAGTCCATAGTTAGACTCATCCGATGTCCCATGGTCATACACATAATTTGTAAATATGCTAATGATTAGTGAATAAATGAAGGGCTAGAGTGTAAGCATAGTAAATTATTGCCATTTTTGTTAAACAAGGGGCAATAACTCTGGATAAACTTATCCGATCAAGCCTTTAATTGAACTCATCTGATGTCTTATGGCCAAGCACATTCTCTGAATATGCTAAGGAATAGCGAAAAACTGAAGTATTTTTCTTTGATTGTTTATAAGTCCCGGACGACACTGGGACTTCTCCCTGGGTGAACTTACCAAGATTCCTAATATCCCGGGAGATAAATTATTTAGACATGAATTTTATCATGTCTGTCTATAAAAAACCGTGTTATTTATCAAGTGTACCTTTTTAGCTCACCTGCCCTCGATAATGTCATGGTGAGCTTTTGGGATTGTTAAATATCCGACGTCCGTCCACAATAGTTTTGACTTACACTCTAGCATCTACATTTTTGAAGCAATGGTGATGAAACTTGAAGACAATATATATGGCCACATAAATTGCAATATGTAACTATATTAATACTCTAGCACCTTCACGTGTATCGATGTTATACACTTTGCATGTAAAAGAAAATTGTTTGTTCATACAACATATATGTTTTGCTATCAGTTTAGAGAAAGTAATGTCACTACTAATAAACTCAACAGTGATTTACGATGTCGCAAAATTTTCTAAAGTGAGAATTACTTTTCGGCATATATAATGTGTTAGAAGTATCCGACCTGTATGATCTATAAATAAACATTATCCCATTGGTCCAGAGCACAAAAATGACGTAGGAACACACGTCGTCCCGTACCATTTTAAGCCTTGTATAAATAATATAATCAAAAATTTGCTTTTTGAGCATGCAATAAGCATTCTACATATAATAAACCATTTATGGACTCGTTTGACATTGAAAATGATGTGATATTCACCAGAATAGATTAAACCCTTCAGGTGAATATCACATTATATTCAATGCCGCACGAGTCCATGTTTGTAAAATATTACATATAGCTTATTAAAGGCGGTGCTTTTTGAGGTAAGAAACCTTTTTAATGTTGATTAATAAACGAATTTCCTAAATAATAACGACAGGAAAGAAGCACTGAACAAATCAAATAACTAATATCGACATTTCAGTTAAATTTACTTTCTAATTAGTAAATGTATTGCCCATTCTAAGTGTGTTTTCTCATAAGATGTCATAGAAATTGCTGCAGTTTTAATGGGAGTGGATCATTTCTGAACATAACAGTATGCATGAGAGCCAAACTTGGAGCTTGGCAAATTCACCAGGGTCGGGGTTTTAAAAAAATGTTGAAAACAAATCAGAACAGTCTTGATCTGCATTCTACTTGAGCCGACCTGTGTTCAGATCATAGCTAGTGGTCCAAGGTGAGCTTTTCAACAGAGAGATATAGAAGTCTTTCAGGATTGCTTGTTTTCTTAAAGGTACATTTATCAAGGTCTGAAAAAGTCGTTTATCCATAAAAATGGTATGATTCTGAACATATAGCCTAAACTATAAACAATTTTAAGTTTATATGTAGAAATGATCGATTCCCATATAATGCGTTGTTTTATTTTGTATAATATACAAGTACATATTTACCATCCAAGACATAAACTCATATACACAGCTAAAATAATTCCTGTTTGTTAATCTATGAAAAAGTAACCATTTGAAATTTAAAAGACGTTTCAATCGACATCCTTGCTTTTTTGCAATTTTTAAATAATATGTAAAGTCTCCAAGTTGTAAATGCTCATCGAAAATTAAAATCACAACGTGCGAAATTGAAACAGTGTATACACAAAATGTATGCAATTCACCGGGAGTAACAAAACATTTGCTTTGGAAGTCATTGGTTGCAAAGGAAGGCATTTGTTGCTAGGAGGACTCAACATTTACAGGGGTCATCTTGTCTAGACACCTGTGCAGAGACGAATGAGAGGCTGATTTTAAACAATGCATAAGGACGTCAATATAACTGGCTTTGAACACGACGTGTCTGCTTCTTTCGTATGAATTAAAATTTGCACTTGGTCAACACAGAAATCCCGCATGATCATGTAAGCTAACGAGGTTACACTTAAAGTAGCAGGCCGGATAGAAGACTATCTAAGGTCGTTTTCAATGTTGTCAAAAGTATCAAGATTTGCCCCAGATGTCTGACCTTTTCCGTATTCAGGATATATCAACAAAGACTTTCATTTCATATAGACAAAACATGTTCTGTACGATAACTATTGATTCTATGGGTAGCAAAACATATCTTAACCATCGCATACGCATTAGAACGCTTCTGCTCTTGAAATACGTTCAGTTGCTCTTTGGGCACTGCAAATGTTTTGTTATTCATTTGTTTTCACTGTAGTAATGGTAATGTTACAAATGTTCAAATGATCGGTAGTAACTAATGCACTGCCAAAGCAATTGAAGGAAAAACTAGCAATCCCTTTTGCAAAGAAGAGTGCTTTATCGGATTTATTCAAAATTCTAATATGCCTATGGTATATTTCTATAGTCAATTCGAGTGCATTAATACGGTTAAATCACTCGGAAAAGAAAGTGGAGTTTCGGACAAGGAAGTAGCTCCTTCCGACTTTTCTAATTTACTCCCGCGCAGAAAAAAAAAATATAGAAATAGAAATAATATCTGTATGAATACATCAGTCGTATGAAATAGTTGTGTTTAAGAACCTAAATATTATATTTCATTGCGTCAAGTAAGCATTAGATACCTTCATCTTGTTTTCCTTTAAAAATGCTAGTACAATTCAGGATTAACGTCATTCTAGACAAAAAAATGAATGCAAACGTTGACGTCATCACACTGACGTCATTACTCCACGTTAAAACGTTGTACAGTTCAGATAAACGGTTCGCTTTTAAATCGATTGTCTGCTTTGTTAAGTTCTGAACCTGACGCCTTCTGCATAATGTCACAGTCGGGTATGTTTTATAGTTTATGTATTAGATGATTAAACTAAAGTAAGTTTGTATAATGTAGTTATGTATGATATCTTGACTGGTTGCCCGAGTAGGGAAGTGAATTCCAAAGCCACTATTTATGCTATTTTACACATTACCACCGAACTAAAAAATGGTCCGTAGTAGTTACGATAGTTTTCATGAATTCGGCTTATAAGAATCGAAATAATCTACGGCTTGGAGTGCTTTATAGAAATTGAAGCATTTCCCGTCGGTAATGTGCCTACGTAATAATTCACTCGGGCTTCGCCCTTGTGAATTATTCCGCCAGACTCATTACCTCCGGGGAATGCTTCAACTTCGATAAAGCACTCCAAGCCATAGATTATATCTTAAGTAACATTATTCGAGAAATATGCTTGTCTTTTCAAGTAGAATTGTCCACCTAGTATGAAAATAAAAGACGAACTGACTGTAGGACCTAGACATGTAAGAAGATGACAGACGCTGGTGAAGAATTTAAAGAGGAAATCATCCTAAGAAAACTGATAAGAAAGAAAATGCATTAAACTGTGGTTGTATTACACAGAAATATCTACATATACCAAAAACATTCGTTAGATATGTTTTCAGCTTCAACTTGTGGCGTTCTCAGGCATATATTTAAGTAGTCTACTGTTGTTGAGACCTTTTGGCAGTCTTATATGCTGCAAATCGTGTTCTAAAAATGGGCAGCCAAAAGGTCACATCAACAAATATTGCCAAATATGGCCTTGTATGTAAAGATACATCTTAGAGCTTACTTGTGTAAATTGAAGATACATACCATAGTTCACATATGTAACATCATAAAGCTTGTAATAAACGCTGCTTTTTAATGCCTGTTGAAATCTTTCATCCGATTTATTTAAAAAAACGCTGATAGTGCCTTTTTGCAGGCAACCGACGCGGTGGTCTATGGCCATACACATTATCTGTAAATATGATAATGATTAGTTAATAAATGAAGGTGCTAGAATGTAAGCGTAATAAATTATTGCCACTTTTGTTAAATCAAGGGCCATAACATTGGAAAAAACTTCCAAACAAGCCTATAATTGAACTCATCCGATGTCTTATGGTCATGCACATTCTCTGAATATGCTTAAGAATAGTGAAAAAATGACTTCTCCGTGGATGAACTTGCCAAGACTACTGGCAGGCGAATGCTGACAATTTACAGATGCAGATACAATGGGATCCGGGACCCTAGCTCTTTCACGGATATAACCCTTGGTTCTTTTAGGCACCAATACACATAATACTTCCTCTGGGATTCTTACCAGTCATCTCTAGATGGCTGGGAAAGCATTTCTGAAATTTCCAGTGCCCAGTCCGTAATTCAAACCGAGGCCTTCCGGATTGGAAAAATCAAGTTGCTATAAAGTAAGCATTGTAAAATATTGCATTATTGTAAATCAAGGGCCATAACTCTAGAAGAACCTAAGAATCCCATTATTTACCTCGTCCGAGATCTTATAGTCATACACATTATCTGTGAAAAGAGTTTAGATTAGTGAATACATATAGGTGCTAGAGTGTAAACACAGATAAATATTACAATTTTAGTTAAATCGGGGGATGTGACACTGGAAAATTTTATCTGATCAAGCCAATGAATGAACCCACTCGAGATCTTATGGTCATACACATTCTCTGTAAAGATGGTTCTGATAAATGGGGAAGTGTAAACATAGTTAGATAGTGCAATTTTTGTCAGGAGTCAGGGGTCATAACTATGGAGAAACTTATTTGGTCAAGCCCATAACTCAACTCATTCTGGTCATACACATTCTCTGAAAATATGTGAAAGATAAGTGAAGAAATAAAGGTGCTAAAATTGAAGCTTTGTTAAATATTGCATTTTTTTAATCAGGGGCAATAACTCTAGATGAATACATCCGATCAATTCCATAATCAAACTCGTCTGAGATCTTATAGTTATACACATTATCTGTAAATATGGTATGGGTTAGTGAACTCACTTTTTGTTAAGTTAAGGGGCCTTAATTCATGAAGTACTGATCCGATCAAACTCATATTCCGAGGTATTGTGCCATATACATTGTATTCAGGTTTCCTTACGATTGCTTGAAAAATATAGTTGGTAGAGTGTAAATCAAACTAATTGTGGACAAAACGGAGGTACGACGGACGTTCGATGGTATGTGAGCTAAAATGTACACTTGATAAATAACACAGTTTGTTTTAGACAGACATGATAACATTCTTTTATGTGTGCCAAATTACATCGACATTTCTTCATGCATGAAGAAGAAATGCTCCGGAGAAAGTCATACTTGGATTTGACCTTTCAAAGCATAACCAAGAAGCAATGTATTAAGTTAAGCGTTATCTAACTTACAAAATGTAGCTGTTGGATATTCTTGAATTCTGCAGCAAATTTTAAATACATACTTTAAGTGATTGTTAATACATGTGCTTGGCAGTGCTAGTTGCCAACATGACTTTATTTAGGGATCTCTGAGTATAAATATCAAAATCTTTACACAGAGTTATCTACCCTTTATTACAGAAAGGTGTATTGCTGATATAGATGTCTTTCAACATTCAAAGTAATATCTCAACAAATGGAGAGGAACAAAAAGTTTAACGTAGTTTATGAGTCGAAAAGGGTCATAGTTCAAATGAAATAGTTGACAGAGTTATCTTCTATTGCCTTCATTTTGAGATACACACGTATACAAACTTTCAGGGTAATATTCCAAACAGTTGAAGTCCAAGGATCACTTTGATTGTACCGATAGAACAAAAAACATTTATTGATAGTATAATGAACATGTTCTGTTCACTCAAACACAATGTTAACATGTGCCTTTCTTTCGTATTTAAGTCGTTTATTCGGGCAGAAAAGTTGTCAGAACATCTTTCTTATTATTTGAAATATCAATGCAAATTATGCACTATGATTCTTATATGTACTTACCGGTTTGAAAAGCAAAGTTAGAAATGTTTTTGATACAAATAAAGGTAATTTATGTCAGTGAGACACCATTCTTGATCAAATAAGAGCTATTGGGATATGAGATCCTCGGACTTTAAGTCAAAGGGAGGACTGGTACGATAAGAAAAACTTAACCAAGATTCTAAGTTGATAAAGGGACTAAATGTACCCAAAAAATCACTGATGGAGTTTCCTTCTTCTACTTACATATTGGGGTCATGATGCAAACAAGTTTCACAGCAATATCTCAAAGGGTTAGGTCAATAAGTGAATTTTACACAGGTTCAATGTGTTTTCTAAGTAAAAATGGGATATAAGTCTAGCTTAATACAGCTATGCACTTTTGTCGGTTGACGGAGGCAATGATCGTTTAATACGTATGGTAATTTTCAAAGCAATATCTGTAAAGGTTCAATGTACTTTATAAGTTGAAAAGGGCTAAGCCTTGACATAATAATGTGTTGTTGGCTGTTGATGGACGTAATACTGGTTAATAAGTATTGTCAGTTTCAAAGCGATATCTTCACTGGTTTTGAAAAAAGGAGAGTACAAAATCCTTAAGCAAGGTGTGACGCCGACGCTGACGTAAACGCCACGGCAATAATAAGTACAAAGATTAGGCTTGGTTAATTCATACAACATGAAACCTTATCACAAATGCGATGTGACATAATTAACTAGATGATGATATGCTTTTCCACAGGATGACATGTTAAAATGTTTATAAATTGCATAGCTTACGATGGCTTATAATATGGAAACGGAAAGTATATTATAGTTGATAGTTTAACAGTTGCATTAAGTCTAGCAATCTAAATATTGACAACATTTTATTCATCAATTAAATAAATGAAATGTCTACTTAAACAAAAGTTAATTAACACCAGTACAAAACAATCAACGAACTTCAATAGTTATAATAAAATTATTTACAAAACAAATGTATCGGTAAATATTACAGTGATTTTATTACATATTAAGTACATAAAGCAACATAATGATAAATACAACCATATAAAATATGACAACAAACTGCCTACATTTCGCCGATTGAACTGATCATTGGTAAAATGTTACCATCACAATATCCTGTCTTATATCCGTACATAAATAATAAACCTGTTACACACAACAAGCAAATTGTTTTCAGTCACTACATATACAAGAACAACAACTTGTTTTCCTTTAAGTTTATATTGAAATGAATATAATTAACAAAAGTCAAAACATTAAGGTATTAGAATCATAATAAGCAATGTTTCAAAAACCCTATCGAACATTTATCTTTTATTAGTAATATCATTTCATTGATTCAAGTACAAACTGTGAGGGAACTTTACCGTTGAATGAGAGAGATATTTTAAAAACTAACAGCTTGTCCCGGTCTTTCGAATTCGAATACATTTTATGGTTGATCAGAAGTCAGATGTTGCTAATTTTCAGTAGCCATGCGCATACTTTTTACAGTTTTAGTATTGAAGTATACAATTTCAAGATCAAATGATAACACAAGCAGCGTTTTAATTCCACCAGTAAATGGTCCCTATCAAATTATCATGATACATCTGATCATTAAACTATTCTAAGTCCATAACTATACAGGTGACACAATCAAAGCAAAGAGCAATTGGGTACCAAATTACCTAGATTATTTTTACTTGATAGATGCTAACATAATGGCAAAAAACCATGAAGGTTTGAAATGCAGAATTTAAAAAAGATAAACTTTGAAATATATCATTATAATTTCCCAAAACCTTGTTGAAAGCTAAACGTTTATTATGGTTTATAAAGCACATTAAGATTTGTTTGCAAAAGGACATTCAAACAAATTTGAAAAGGTTAAAAAAACGCATTTATATAGTGGTGTTGGTTGGATTTAAACCTACACCGGGAATTGAAATAAAATTAAAAGGTTACTGCGCTTGACCACTGCACCATGAATACTGTTACCAGAAGTTAGTATTGATTGTATTAGAAAAAAAAACTTGTTGCTACTAAGAGTTGCTTATTATGGTTCTAATACCTTCAACAGCAAAAAAACTAAATAAATACGTAATTACTATCATTACAAATATATCAAATAAGAATTCTTATCAGATGAACGAATTAAAGACAAACACAGTATATATTTGAATTTAACGACAATTTATTCATATCAGTACATAAATAAACAAAAACATACCATATAAAACGTGTTTTCTCGGCTATACACGCAGACACCGTCTTCAATCTTGGATTTAAATCATGTACAGTCAAACATATGAACAAAGACCACTGTTGAAAGCTACAAATATGTATTTTAAAAGAAGGTGGTTTCTGTTCACACGCGCTTCTTCTATAGATGAATGGTGCGTTTTGATCACAATGCTGGCCTTTATTCGAAAAGTTGTCTTTATTCTGAGGTGGTCTTAACACAGATTTCACTGTATTTGGCGTTTGGCCACTTCGGCCTGTCTTACAAGCTAAGAACGACAATATTGTTCACAAAGCGCTTGCACGTTATACATGTAAAAATAGATAAATTCATTATTGAGATAAGTTATACTTACGCTTACTTTAAGATAGTCGAACAATCTATACTTTTTATCCAGGATATAGGTTCTCAGGTGAGGTCATTCTAAAAAATAAAAGATTTGAGTTTGTTATTCGTTAGATGTCAAATTTGCTAAAATTCATATAATTGAAAAGAAGTTGAATACAATCTTAGAAAGAAATGCCAAGTAATTTATAAGAGAACAAATTCCTGTGATTCAACCGATATCTACATTTTGAGTTCATTGACCTTTCATTTCACTTCTCTAGGTACATCAACCTCGCTGATTGCTCAGTATAAACCAACACATAAATGCTGGTAACTAAGTGTTCAGAGTAAGCGGACATATGAACATTATAACACGGAAAAGTCTTTTACGAATAGAAAAGCAGGAAATGGTAAGTTTAGGCGTTTAATAGATGTTGGAAAGGTCACGATATGTGAAATGAATATAACCTGTCGTATGGCGTATTGTATTATACACTATATTATTTACGTTGTTTCCAGCTCTTCTTTGTTGTACAAAGGGAAACAATATAGTATGCAAGTATCGAAAATCTATAGTGAAAACTAAGTTTAGAAGAACAACAAGATGAAGATCAACTGATTTCCACAATTAACATATTGAAAATTGCTAAAGAAAGATATAATATGATCTAATAAAAATGTACACCAAACAGCACAATGTTTTGTTTTTTTTCAAAACAACGTTTTTACTGCTATTTCTCTATTTCTATGAAGACATGTAGACTGTACTGGTTGCTAATAATCAATGAAATATAAACTATTGTGTCTCTAAAACTATTGGTTTTTGGCAAAATATCAAAATGTATCTAAATTTGTGAAAAGTATATGTAGTTGTAGCTCTTTTTACGGATACGTGACTTTGCTGACCTAACACCAACACTAGTACAGTAAAACATAACACTATATTTTACCGATACAAAAAATGTCCTTTCTCTCTTAATGCATAATAACATCAATTTTCTCCGTAGATTAGGTTAATTTTAGACATTTACCTATAACTATTTACTCATTATCATGTGTTGAATGGATAACAACTACCTTTGTTATCTAAATTTCAGTAATTCAAGGACTGTAACTGTTTGTGTCTACAGACAGGCTGATGTATTTACAGACAAACAGAAGGAAGAACGGGCAAGCTGAATCAAGTATATCATCCTAATACTTTTTGAGCGGGGTTATTTAAGAAAAAAATATGTATCTATGTTTGGTTTATCGTATGGTATAGCACGAAGGCCGTCTTTACTGTTGTCGTAATACACAATCATTCAATAAAATGTTTAACTTAATGCTACCGTAATTTAATTTAGATGTCTCCAATCAACATGAGCTCATTTGCTTAATTTCTTGCTGATATAAAACATCGGCGGTAGATTTAATTTCAACAGTAAAAGTATACATGCTGAAATTACAATTTGAATATCTCAACGGCTTATAGGAATGCCGTGTATATGTTTTATATTTATACACTTGGATACTTTTCTGATACAACACTTTTAAATCGAGTTTCTTGGAAATGGTTGAAAGTATTGATTTAAAAGTATGCATGCAGTTGTTTGGCCATATAAGACGTGCACATATGACAAAGCTATTCGACTCTGATGGTTCAGTAGCTTTGTATCTGGGCTGTGCACAATTTTTGCAATTTGCATGTGGAAATATTGGCAGGAATTAATTATTTGTTATTTGCTCATCCAACTTTCGTACACGCCTGGGCACACCGAAAAAACACATAACTTACTTATTTGTTCAACTCAGTAAAGCATTGCGTGAATGAATCGCTGCGAACGATGCCGCGCAGTCGGCATGTTTCAGACAAGCCAATATTTTAGAAATGTATTAAGATTAATCGATTTTTATTTTTATACTTGTTTGTTATTTACCACAATTCATATTGCAAATGTTTATTATTGTAGAAAAAAAACACCGCACTTCCTGATTTTGTATTCATTTCAATCATATGCATTCTATAATTTTTCGGGTAAATCATCTCGCAAATCATGATTATTGATGTTGTATGATTTGGAGTACAGTGATAGAGGATACGTACGGTGCTTTCTTAATTATAACCATTTCAATAGATTCCACAGACAAATTGTGTTTACATAAAAAAAACCCATTTACACACAGAAATGCAAATGATTCATTTAAATACAAATTAACATAGTTACCTTTCCACACCATGTGATTCGAACGTTAAACTGCAATTACGTTTTGTGACTTTTAGTTCTACAGTGATGTTTTATTCTGTTGATTTTTAATACATTTTCATTAATAAAATGTAAATAAATTCCAATGAAATGAGTGTGATGCCTTTAACTTACAATTTATGAAATTTCAATGAAATCCATCCGCAAATAAGCAAAATAAATGCATTTGAACGGATGGTACGTTAGAAAAGCCTCCAAGTGTATATATACAGTAACGGTCATCCAGAATAGATAATAACATCATTAAATAAATACATCGAAAATAATTGATCTGCCCTTTAAAAACAAATATTAGTCAAGCATAAATATAATTTGGTTTGTTAACCAACTGGTAAATATGTTTAGTATCGTAGCATTTTCAATCTAAAGATAGGGTCATACGACAAAGGTGATGAAAAAATTAAAGTTTTGGTTATGAAACAACAGTAATATTACATAAATAGATCGGGGGATACGATAAATTAGCCGGTATAACAGTATACAACACGAGTTAAGGAAAAATACATGTACAGGTTTAAAAATGATTAAGTCCATGTAGTATTCTATTTTCAGACAGCTACACATAATATGAATGGCTATTTGTAATAATGCATTAAATCAAAAGTAATTATGCGAGAGTAAAGACTAAATTATGAACGGTATCATTGCAGGATGTTCGGATTTCAAAGCGGTTTGAAACGTTGATATTGTTAAGTGTTAGGCCATGAATATTATTATTCTAATTCTTTTTAGAGGAATAAAGATAAAAAAGTTGATATAATTATGCCGTGAGTGCAGTAGCTCATGCAACTACATATGTTTTAGAAATAAGAATCAATCCCGAAATGAGGTGATCGAAAGGAATGTGTCCGATCTGATATAAGAAACGTTAAATATGCAACTCTACAAATATTTTATATATTCATCAGATTTTTTAGTTGAAATACTAAGCAATATTCCTCCATACCTATGATTTATAACAGTATAATTAAATATATTGTTAATTAATTAATTATGAATTAGCTTTTCAATTAGCTTTATGTATTTCTTTTTCCAAATGTCTTTAAAACGATATGTTTTTATATAATTTGGAAGTATTGTTTTTTTTAAATCTTTAACAGGCTTATTTATTGACTAGATAGTTTGCTTATATTGACGTTAGGAAGAATATCACGGCAAAACTATGTGTAGATTTTAAAAAAGGTAACGATATTTATAAACGTAAAAAGCACAAACCTTGAAATTAGGAGATCCTGTTTGGGTGAAATTCCTCGATTTCCTTAAAAATAATTTAAATGGACTCTTATCCAAAAATATTGACATAATACGGATATTTGAACTTAAATCAGCATTTAATGCAAAAACATTTAAATGAAATAAAACCGTCTTTGCTCACAGTCGGCAATATACTTATCAAGTAAATTGAATAACACTCGTCTAAGATAAGCTCGACATTTACTGTGCGGGCTAGTTTAGCATACCAGGCGCTAGGCCTCGCCTAGCTGACCATTTATTAGACTTAAAAGATACGTATTGCACCAATAGCGGGAGCGATATGTTAATAAACTTAATGGATCTGCCGGCCTACTAGGTGTGTATGCAGTTTCTATTCAATTCATATTTTTACGCTCATGAAACATAGGCAAGTGTTAATTATTGTGATTCAACCACAATTTACTTGTTTTTCATTGAGAGAAGAGACCGTAAATGCTGATTTTGTATTATGCTGCTTTGAAGAGAAGAGCAACTCTTATTTTAACCTTAAAACTTAAAATGATCTTAAATTGAAAGTCAATAATAATTTTACAAATATCATATGCATCATTTACAAAAAAATGCAAATGAAACTCACGAGCGCTATGAAACAACAAATTGAGACCAAACTTCAGACTTAAATCATTTATATCATAAATTCAACAACATACAAAGTCCCATTCGACAATAAATGCAAGATATTCTAGTCACAAAACAGAAAAAGTTGCCAATTTTGATAAGGAATTACATTTAAAGTACTGTTGTTTTTCCATTACTAATACCATTTCGGTACGTGTATGTTCGGTAATAGCTCAGCGAATAGGCCAATATGATAATATTTAAAATGGCTGCCTATTTTGGCTTAAGGAGTGACTGTTGTATAACCTTTCCAGTCCTACATTTGTTTTATTTGCGTATCGAAAATAAAACAAACAGTATGAACATTATTTTTAATTTTAAATCCACAGTTTTGAAAACCGGAAAATCAGGTTTAAATAAGTGTACAACCAAACATTCTAATTGATGTTGTATATTTAATGCATAAGTAGTTGTGCCCGTCGTCAAAAAGCATGCCAACTTTTAAAGGCAATATGAATTTGAGCGAGTCACACATGTTAAAGAACAATAGGAAAAAGGCCGGGCCACACATGTTTGGTAAATGCGCCATAATACACGAATAATACCAAAAGCAATAATAAATGGACCTATCTACACACGTATTGTAGTTGTGCCCTCCTTGACAAATGTACTAATTATATAGCAGTTAACATAATTTTTACTAATTGTGAAACAAATAAAGTTTAAATAATCATTTCGGAAACAAGTTGTTTAGAAATGTTTATGTATTAACTAACAGTTGGGAACTTACAGTTAGAGACAGATGTTTACTGGAAACTATTGATTACGCTAACACATGGCAAATTAAGCCTTTGCATTTTAGAAGTTCTTTCACAAATTTCCGAAATGGACAAATCTAGAAATATCAGCCATAAGAAAACCTGCAAAAAGAATGTACTTAACTTTTAAATAGACAACTTATTTTATTGTTGACAGAAGATCGTTATTGACACTGCCTTCCTAGAGAGCACAATTCGTTCATTGTGAACTTTAAGGATTGTTTGATGTTTGTCATTTGAATGTATGGCACATAGTGTTGTTAACTGCAGCCAAACTTAATAGTAAGTTATTTTTTGCGATCTAACATTACAGCAGTCAGTAAATTTTATGTTGATCAAGAACCAGAAAAAAACAACACTTCTTGTCCAAAATAAAGGTACATTTTTTGGTGTGAATAGTAATGTAATTAACTTCTCTTTGTTTTATAGATATAAAGTAAAACTTACAAAATCTTCATGGGTGATGAACCATATTTAGAAATGTTCCACGTAGAAGAGGGACTACTTATTCTGCATGACCCCGTGATAAATCTTTACAGTAACCATTTGTCAAACTATGAAATATTTTCACATGATATAGCTCGTGCATGTTTATTACTTTTCAAGTTAATCTATTTCCCCTAAAATAAGACCCAGTATGGCTGATCTCTCTACACTATTTATATAGACATAGAACATTGTTGGCTATGTAGTGTTGTAATACACTAAACTGATACAAAACAAACTAAAAAGCTCCTCGGATATCAATTGCTATGTTTCTTCATAACCCTTTAAAGGAATGTGTCTCCAAGACTTACAACATTACAAATATTACACGAGAACATGAATCATAAGCATATCTGCTCAAACTCAAGGGTCAGTTAGGGCAGTAAAGTTAAGTTATAGCTTGGAAGTTGGACTATTTATCCGGTTTTGCCTGAATTGTTTAAAGGAAACAGTCAGTGAATAATTCACTAGAAGAGGAAACGTATGCTTTGAAATCATCGCGTCCACTTTCAGTAAATTGAATTGTTTACCCTGTTAGGAACAAGTTAAGTAACACTTTAAATGGTGTCCTTATTATTCAGAAACAGCTATACTTGTTTTCATGAAAAGGTATGGTTATATTTTAACCAAAACTATGTGTCTTGTTTAAAGAGATACCAAGGCTTTAAAGATGCTAAGGCACAGGTGAATTACTTTGTCAGTGTCTTAAACTTTGTTTTGGTTATATCCAAAATGCGTTTAATCTGTAAGTTAAATGACATTCGTCAAATATCCGCCATGATAACGTGTAGTTATTTGAAACAAATACACCTCCACGCTAACCTGACCTTTTGTCTGACCTAGGAGATCATATCGCCTTAGTAGTATTTAGGATAGACAGGAACGTTTTACACTTTGCATAGTTAAACGACTTGAATTTTAAGATGCCATGTTTACAAAATCTTATATAAATAGTTCGTTTGAATGTAGACAAATCCACAAAACAAATGTTTGCATACACCAGTGCTATTGTTTTTATTCGGTGATCTATTGGTTCGATCATTTATACTCTCATAAATTAAGTTTATAAAGAAAAACAAACACTAAGTTTTGTTTAAGATATGCTGCTGATACCATAATTTTGACGAAATAAAACCTAACGAATTCGTCTACTCTACTTCTTTCAATATTTTTATTTAGTCACATCAATAATTATTCATTAAGGGCTATGCTCTTGGATATAAATCATGTCTGCAATGGAATTTTAGCTTCCTGTTTAGGTTATTAAATGTAAATTATTTTCATTTGAAGACTATCACAGTATAACTTCATCTTATCTTTACAATATGTAAAACACATTCACACATATAAAAAAGTAACGAGTTGATTTTAGTTTGAGTCCTGGCAAACAAAACATATTAATAATAAATAGCCTCGCGACTAGTTTCTTCTTCTTCGAAAACTATGATCTGCCATAGAATTAAAATGTGCTTAAATATGCATCTTTTACGACACAGTTTATCTATCTTCAAAAAATATTATTTGTTAGACAAGATATCCGCTTATTTGATTGACATGTCCGACTAAGTGAACGTTTTTAAAAATGTTTCCTTTTGTTTTATAAATAATTCATCAGTCGAAACGAGTTATGTATCAAATTTTACAATTCGAATCGCAGTTTTTTCAATTGAACGGATCCCATTTGTTTTGTTTTTGTAAAATGAAAGAGCAACCACATACCTCGTAAATCATCAATGCCATTTATCTATAAAATGACCAGTTGAATTGTTCGGTAAATAAATAAACAAATTACCAATAAAAACATAAATACAAAACAATGTATACGTCAGTAAGTTTTGAATTCGAACGAACTCAGTTATGTCATTTTTATCAATACATTAATTATCATGTCCGTCTCAAGTCAATATTGGGTGATTTGGATTCAAGCTGACCCAATACTACTAGTGCAGCCTCTGCGGTGTAGGGATAGTGATTTTAATCATCACCACTGCCACAACAGTTCTGAAGAAGGACACACATATGCCCGCTTTGCCTCATTAATAAATACTAGATTAGGGTTAAATTACGATCATGAAAGAGGTTGAAACTAAATAAATTTCAAACAATGCATATCTAAAAAAAGATACACGAGAAAATAAACACATGTGGTGATTTTTGGGTTTCATGTTTCAGTGAGGCATTTTCATTTAGAATTATCAAATTATGAAATAAATTAAAGAACGTACAATCAATGTCTTATCATGTGTCATATAAAATAATCTATGTTTATATGTTATGATATGTTACTTATGTGTAAACTTCTGGTATTAAATTAACATGAAAAGCTTGTCATTACATATTTCGGCAGATGTAGCTTTATTTATACCGATACGCTACACTAAAATGTATTTTCTTTTCAAAATATGAAAAATGCACATACCAAAAGAAAAAAGGCCTAAAAGTGTACTAAAGTGATAATCATGTATATAAAAAATGTTATTCATTGGATGTTTTTTTAAGATCTTTGCGAAACCGTTTTAGTATTCGAATATGGAAATAACTAATGAACTTTTAGACAAACTAGGATTAATAATTATGTAATGGCAAAATCTTTATTAATGTTATGAAATACAATGAACAGCTAAGAAGAACATCATTTTTTTCTGATATCACAGTTTATTTGTACTAGATTCTAAAAGGAATGTTTCGACAAGAAAAATGCATTGCGAAAATAGCTGGATAAATTATACAAAAATGAATTCGCGGCAACTTACGTTTAAATTCATATATTTACAGGCATTTAGATCAAGACATGCATGACCAATACAAATAAAGTTTTCTAAACTTACCATAACATTGTCCCAAAAAGACTTCATTTCACACTTAATTCCTTTAATAATACAACTCCGATTTACATAAACACGTCAAGTTCCGAAATTCAATAAATAGTTGTACACCTGGATACAGTTGGCACATAAAAAGCTTTTTGTAAAGTTATGGAAAATATTTGTGTAATTTCAAGAACTTTTATCCTTATCCCTTACCAGTTAAAGGTGATGTTATTATTCAGTATTGAGTGAATTGAATCCGGCTGCCCAACCCTTCTACCTCGCCTAAATGTATGACATGTACCATATGACCTTTTCACGGCTGTGATTGTAAACAAACGAACAACTAGTTACATGTAGCAAATTGTCTTAAATATTTTATACTACGAGGTGTTTACGTTGTTTACTAAAGTTTAAAGTTTTCAAAATATTTTAAACAATCTCTTGTTTCGGTTTTAAAACTTTACTATTTATGTCGAACGTATTAATTTTATTAAATATTTTGTTGGAATCCATTATTTTGAGTAAAAATATAAAACATCTGACCGCAGCTTTAGAGCTGACAGCTTTTTTTTAAACCGGGCATTCATAAACACACAACAGACATAATAAAATATACTTGCATATATCGTCCCACCAACACATTGTCAAACTTGTGTGCATACACAAGAGTAAAGACCTAGCTAAGCAGCCTGGTTTTCAAGTTGTAAATGACGGCCTTATTTTCTACACCCACTGCGTGGCCCTAGAAGACTTTTATACAATAGCAGTAATTAAAAATGCTCTTCTTTGAAAAAGACAGAATGGCTAAAAGCTCAGTGACTTCCAGGGTAGACTCAGTGAAGCCGTTTCAAACATTGTGCAAATTCACCATAAAATTGAAGTACAAAGTCAGATGCACGGAACATAATTAAAGAACATCGGATACCGTTGTACTTGCTAACAAATGTGCATTTGCTAGCACATTCTAAGATAATGTCAGAACGAAGTATTCTTCTATTCATTTCCGTCATTGCATTTACAAATTTACTAGAAGAATTCAACTATTCCTTAACATAAGAACACAGTGGTAAACAATTGAACTATTTCCTTGATCAGAAATTGCAATTAGCTTTGAGTTACTTAAAATTATTTGGCATTTAGCAAACATACAAGTTTGAATAAATGACTTTACTTGAATACTGAAATAAATTGCATTTAACAAATCCTAATACACTACATAGACAATCTACTGTAAATCCTATACATTTTGATACCTGAGTCAACATATTGTTAAACATCATAACCATTTTTGCCGAGCCGCTTACGAGAGCTCAATATAGGTGTCCAAATGATGGATCGGTGTATGTGCATGCGTGCGTCCTTGCGAGCGAGCGTGCGTCCGTCTGAGTTTAGTTTGTCTCGGCTGTAACTTATCCATGGATCAAGAGATTTTTGAATAACTTTGCACAAATGTTCAACATCATAAGACGGACTGTCATGCGCAAGAACCAGGTCCCTAAGTCTAAGGTCAAGGTCACACTTAGAGGTTAAAGGTCAGACTAAAAAATGACTGTCCGGAGCATTTCTTCTTCATGCATGAAGGGATTTTGATTTTACTTGGCACAAATGTGTCATGTGCAAGAACCAGGTCCCTAGGTCTAAGGTCAAGGTCACACTTAGAGGTTAAAGGTCAAACTCAAGAATGACAGTCCGGAGCATTTCTTCTTTTTGCATGAAAGGGTTTTGATTTTACTTGGCACAAATGTTCACCACTATGAGACGGAGTGTCATGCACAAGATCCAGGTCCCTAGGTCTAAGGTCAAAGTAAAGAATATCTTTGCCCGGAGCATTTCTTCTTCATGCATGGAAAGATTTTGATTTAACTTGGCACAAATGTTCACCACCGTGAGCTACCCTTGAATTACTTCCCTTTGTTGTTAAGTACTATAAATAGCTTTTAATATTGTAACTTTTTTATTATTCGCCTAAGAGAAAAATCAAGACTACTTTTATGTGGTACAACATGCATGTTACATCCAATATTTAGGTGTTTTTTTACTTATCTCTACTTGGTAAGGAGTTAGTCTTTTTGACAGCTGGCGGGGTCGACATGTTGCACGTGGGCATCTAGTTTACATTTTAGCATTTTGCTTACACGTTTGCCTCTTGTGCAGATCAAAACCATGTAGTCTGATCATAACCTGCACTGTTAACTATTAATTCAGTAAATTGTCAGTATGTGTATCAATTATTAATTGTAAGATTTAAACAAAATGCAATTGCTAATTTCTCTTTTTAATTTGTTGTAGAAAAAGCGTCATGTACGTACAGTGATGAGGGATGTTCATCAGACCAAGATATGAAAACAACAGAAAACAGTCAATCATTGCAATTGTTAATCTGAAGGATGTGGTGATCCAGATGGCTGTATCAGTTTAGAAGATGAAGTTCTTTTTTGATTTATCATATTATCTTGGTGATGAGCATGATGAGACATGACATCATATGCTTAATAGTATATTTTTCAGCTTAAATGGAATAAACAAAACAGGAAAACAAAAGCATCAAATGAAAAGAATTGATAATTGAGGTGAGACAATGGGACACTTGATGTAATGACAACATGCAGTTAACATTATAGAAGAGCTTTGCTGAGTTTACTCATATTTGGAATTCATGTACATTGATGTTTTGAAGATAAGGAAAAAACAACAGCAAAATCAGCAAATTGATAGCTCACATGAAACATCATTTGGCCAGACAACATGGACACCATCCATATTGGATAAATTCCCAAGCTGCAGCTGAAGTGATAATGCTACGCTAGCTATGAATCTTTGTTCTTATAAGAGAAGCCATTGAAACTCTAAAACAGTAGCTGATGATGAAGAATTAAGCACGCGAGATAACCTTAGTAATTTATATATATAATTATAATGACAGCATGGTAAATGAAAGCAAAGAGCAACGGCACTAACTTATTCATTATTATTCTGTTCTTAATACATGCTAACATAATGCCAAAATCATGAAGATTTGAAATGTACTTTTTAAAGAGATCAGTTTTGAGAAAGGTCATTATAATTTTCCCAACGTTTCTTGAAAGCTTGACACGTGTATTATGTTTACATTTGTAAAAAACGAATTAATATTTGTTCTCAAAAATACATGAATTGACTCACTTGAGATATTGTGGTCAAACACATTCCTTATAAAGATGTTTTGGATAAATGGGGAAATAAAGGTGCTAGAGTGAAAACATAATTAGATATTGCAATTGTTGTAAATCTGGGTAATTACTATGGAGAACCTAATCTGATCAGGCTCATGACTAAAATCATCTGATTTCTTCTGGTCATACACATTCTCGGAAATATGCTAAGAATAGGTGAAGAAATCAAGGTGCTAGAATAAATGCATTGTTAAATACTACACTTTTGTAAATCAGGGACAATGACTCTAGAAAAACTGATTCGAACAATCCAATCATCAAACTCGTGTGAGATCTTATAATCATACACATGTTCTGTAATGTGGTTAGATTTAGTGAAATCATAATTTTCTTGTTAAGTCAGTGGCTTTTATTAGGAAATACTGATCCCATCGAACCCATAATCCGATGTCTTGTTGCCATATACATTGTGTTCAAGTGTCATTATGATTGCTTCAAAAATGAAGATGCTAGAGTGGAAAACAAACTAATTTGCAACGAACGGAGGTACGACGGACGCCGATTATTCAATGATCCTAAAAGTTCACCATGACCACTTCGTGGTCAGGTTAGCTAAAAAGGTACACGTGAACAGTTTAATATAAACATAATGAATAACATTCAAGGCTAAACAATTCATCTCAAGCGGTTTTGGTTAGATTAGGGAGTCATTACACTCTACTTGTTTCTTGACATTTTGCAGTGGTGCTCTTAATATATTCAAACACATTTTTACCGTGGTCGTGGTCAGGTAATCTAAATAGGTGCACGTGATCAACAAAACAGTTTGTTATAAACAGGATGAATACAATTCACGGCTGAACAGTTTATCTCCCGCGGTTTTCGGAAGATAGAGTCATTATACTCTACTTCTTTCTTGATAGTTTGCAGTGGTGCTTTTAATATATTAACACGTATATTACCATCTTGGAAATAACTTATATGAATGAATCCATATTTTCAATGATACAAAATTTCACATATTAATATAACAAAAGTTATCAGTAGGACAGCGCGCTCGAATTTGCTCAGTGTTTGCTAATAAAATAACTTTGGCAGTAAAAGCAAATCCTGGATCTGTATAAACAGGGGTCGTAAGAAGCAATGTATTAAGAGAAGAGTTATCTAAGAATTATCTAACTTAACTGTTTGATAAACATGAATACTACAGCAAAGTTTTAAATAAAGACTTTAAGTTGGTGATGATATATGTGCTTGACAGTGCCAGTTGAAAACCATACTTTTATTACTTTTAATTCGTTAAATGACGTAACAATGTACTACAGTGGATTTATTTTATATCATATTTATTTCCATAGTACCGATGACTCGTTATAATATAACACGTGTGACATTTCAAAGACAGAGTTTTATAACTGTCATTTACGATACCCTTTGCAGTTTATTACTGTCAGTGAAAACGAATACGAACATATTATTGAATTGTATTTCAAATTGTAAACAAATAATTTCATTTCTTCACACAAAATATGAAACTCGCAAACTCATTGCATCTTCATTTTCGTCTAAATGAATCAGAGCACTAATAGGCTTGAGATGGAAAGAATTAAAATGTGGGAATAAAATGTTGTACGGTTTAGCCAATTTACCGGCATGAAACAATCACTCATTGACAATTAACAATATAACTTTTTCTAGAGACGTATCAAAACATGTCGATGCGCCTGCGAAGATGTGAACATATTTATCTAATCACCGGTTTGCCGCAGGTAAACTACTTGGCGGACCTTTAGTGTGCATAAAAGTATCGAGCTATTTATGCTCAAGTTATCCATGATGATGTGTAGTTAAACTGCAAGATATTTCGGGCTATCTCTTGTGAAGATGTCTAGTATGGCTATCTCAATGTCCGCGGAAATGGAAGTTTGTTCTAACATACAATTACGGCAGTTGACTTCGTCTTTAGAGCAAACAAAGACAAGATATGTATATGTTTTCATAATGTCGTTACGTTGTATGTAATTGACTTATGTAACTGAACTGTTTTGTAAACTAATATTGGTATCTATTTTGGTTCAAAATGCAAGAATTCCGTATCGCTGGTCAACTGTAAAAACAGTTTGAATCCGAGGTAACCGACTTGAAACGGTCAATTACCCGACATATTGGTACAGTTACTTGGGGGCGACAACTACCTTGTAACATGCAAACGTCACACCACTGCGGACTCAACGTAAGAGAATAATATTAAGTAAAATAATATATCACCGCGAAACTAAGTTCTTACGTTAGCAATAAAAATAGATATAAAATAAAGATTAAACAACACCGACGCTTGATTCCTGCCACTTCTCTCCGGTTATTCATTGGGTAATAAATAGCCTTGGTTACCGAGGATGCAGTTTACGTACCGATCTTATATTTTACATTAATGCTGTATCACCATTTTGGTGAAATACTTTGGCCATCTAATATGCATATGCATTGAACTCGTTAGGACTATGAACATGTATTTCTTATATCCAAATTGAATTATATCAACGTAGCATTTTTCGATGTTATATAAAACCGGGGTCAGAAGATGTGTTTCCTATATTGGGAAAACTGCTATACTCATAGTCGTTTAATATGGAGTTTACCTTATATTACAATTGTGGAGTCCCATCTCCTTTTGCATAAATTTTATAATAATACATTTATTCCTTTCCTATTTCTTTTTGACTAGTGAACTGTGAGATGAGCAGCTTTTGTGTACGTGTCACTTGGTTGTCGATGAATTTTGAAATGCGAGTGTCTAACAGACTGGCCAGAGGCTCAACGACCCACAGCATACCCAAGGCACTGTATCACGAATGTAATGCGACGGGCATTTGGGTTGCCAGAGAGGCAATCACATTCTCAAACTGTCATCGACAAAGAAGTGGCCTTTTATTTCATGCTATCAATCTAGCTATTTTGTCTTTAAGAGTCAGTCTACCTACACATCTGATTGAATAGATACTGATTGATGAGATTATATTTCAAATTTCAGTATTATGCTCAATTACATACAACCAAATTCGGCGTGTAAATTGTAACACAGTCAAACGTAGAAACTGCATAGCACATTTACCAGCATAAGTAGCAATGATAAACTATTGAGACCTGGCCCTTGTAAGGACAATAAGTAACAATAGATCTGTTTTAGTGGACATCTGATTATGTTCATTGTTATCAAAATGAAATGCAATATACATTTTTACTGGTCAATTTCGCATTATCTATTCAATTTAATATTTTAGCTGACTTTAGGCTAAACACACAATACGTATAGGTTTTAAACAAAAACAACCGGTTGGGCAATACTTCCAAACAAAAGAAGTGATATGAAGTTCATCAGATATGTGTTTTCGTTTCATTCTCATCCAGTGTTTATAATGTTTTATTTGTATGCATGATTTTAGTGGACATATACTGTACTGCATAAATATGTGTGTATTAAACATGAAACCATGCTGTTACTTGTGAACTTGAATGTGAAGTGATGATACAAGTGTCATATAATACAATCCTGAAAGTTTTCTAACATATATAAGCCATTTTGGGGGCAAGCTGAAGAGTTTATATACTCGAAATACTTCGCGGAATACCTAATACGAAAATAAGGTATGAGGTATTTCGCAAACAGCGATTGGCAAACAGTAATGGGTGGATATTGTACACAATGCCATACATATTACATAAATTCTTTGGTAGCAGAGCGTTAAAAACAATTCATATATGTACACAGTATGTAAGTTTATATATGAGTATTTGTAAACATACATTAATATCATCTGATCAAATGCTTAAATACAACCGCAAATCGAAAAGGCAAAGGAGTGGTCGGGACTAGCAGTACACTTGCTTTAAACTTTTTTACGTGTGTCCGATAAAGAGTAGTTGTTTCTTACAATAATGTAATATTTTGATTTCGTAAGTGTTGAACCACATTTATGTTTCTATACGTTCTGAAGAAGGGGGCATGTAGCCGTAGCTTAATCCGAAATAATATTCTCACAATTAAAAGTTTTCGAGGTCTTGGAAAGAAATACAGTAACAAAACAACCCCACAAATCTTGATGACCCCGTTTTTAAATTATCTCCCTTTATGTAAAAGGCTTTCCCGTGCTACAATATGAGTATTGAACACATTTATTGATACTTTTATATATTTATATTGGACATTAGGACGCCTCACTGTGAGTTTTTGAATCACTGTTCTACATCGATATGATACCCATACACGTTAATTTTGATATTCTAGTTTGTAATCTTCCAAAGCAGTCATCAATCATTATTGAGCACTGTCTGGATTGTTACACTATACATGGTAACTTCGATTACGCATTTATCGCATTTAACTTTCGATTACGCATTTATCGCATTTAACTTTCGATTACGCATTTATCTAGATCAGCATGTCAAGTTAATGCCCCTGACTATATATCACCTAATATACACCCTGTATGCAAAATTTGATGCACAATTATGACCAAACCTGGATGTAATGCTTTTTATGCCCCCTACCACTAATGTTAAGCACACAATTAGAGTTTGAAGGTAATGAAAACCATCTTTATATGCACACAAACGTGTCCGGACTGTAACTTTGTCATTCATTGAAGGATTTTGAGATAACTTGGCACAAATGTCTAGCACATCAAGACGACGTGTTGCGTGCAAGACCCACGTCCCTACCTCAAAGGTCAAGGTCAGACTTAGGGTTTATAGGTGATGGAATCCTGTATAAATGCATACATTTGTGTCCATACTGAAACTTTGTCATACATTGTTTGATTCAGAATAACTTATCACAGCACATCAAGACAAAGCGTTGTGTGCAAGAACCATGTCCCTGCCTCAAAGGTCAAAGTCATACTTAGTGTTTAAAAGTATTGGAATATTTTATGCATGGTTACTGGATCGTGCATGGAAGGATTTCAAAATTACATAGCACATTTATTGAGCACACGGAGAGGACACAGACAGTGATACACCTCTTTCGGGGGCATTCGTCACGTGTGAGGGACAGCTCTTGTTGTCACTTGATGTTACATAGAGCTGAGCTATTAAAATTGTGTCATTGTCAAGTGAATCTCAACCAGGTATGTTCAAATCATGCCCTTGGGTCTAAATTGACCCTGCCTGGGGGTCACTTGGTATAGGAAAAACTTTGCATATCTTTTTCAGGAAAACCACAAGGTCTAGAGCTTAGATATTAAATGTAAAGCATTATAGTTGACCTCTACCAATATTGTTTAAATTATGTTTTTATGGTCACTATTGGCCCTCTCCGGGCTCACTTAAGATTATGTAAACTTATATAGGAAACTTCTAAAATTGTTTTCTCCTAAATCACAAGACCATCAATATTGTGTATGGAGTATTTTCAAGTAGTCCTCTGCCAAGTTTGTTTAAATCATGACGCTGGGGTCAAAATTAACCACGCTCTTCGGGTCCCTTGCCTTTGTGTAGAGATTTATAGGAAAACTTCTTCAGCAACAAATGACTTCCTTAGGAACCTTTGAGTCCCCCATGCATCACATGACTGCCTTAGCAACCGGTGGCTTCCTTTTCCTCACTAGGAAAATGTGACTCCGTTAGACTCCAGTGAATTACCTTGGCAACCAGTAACTTCCTTAGCAACAATTAGGTCCCCTGACAACAGTTGAGTTCCACTTGCAACAAAACACTTCTATTGCACTAAGTGATTTCCTTATCAACCATTGACTTCTTTAGCAACCATTGGCTTCCTAAGTAATCGATGACTTCCCCTAGTAACAAGTGTCTTCCTTAGTAACCATTGAATGTCTTAGTTCAAATTTAGGCCCTAAGCAACCTATAAGTACCCTTAGTAACCAGTTACTTTGTTATTAACCAGTAAATTTTCGTTTGTAACCAGTAACGTCCTAAGCAACCATTGACTTTCAATTGGAGCCAGTGATTTTCTTAGAATTCAGTGTCTCGTAGCAATCAGTGAGTTCCCCTTGCAACAAATGATTTTTCTCGCCACCATTGGCGTCATAAAAAGCGGTGACTTCCTTAGCAACCATTAGTTTCCCTTTCAATCAATGACTACCCCTAGTTACAGGTTACTTAAGTAGCAACAAGTGACGATCTTCGCTCTAATTTTGCCTTTGCAACCAATAAATATCCCTAGCAACCAGTAGATCTTTTAGCAACAGAATTAATTTACTCCCTGAGCAACTACTGGCATTTTAAGCAAAAATGACATCCTTAGTAGGACTGGTAATCAGGTAATAAAAAAGGGACCTTGTGACACTGTTGTTCCTTGTCTGGGTGGTTTTGACTTTCTGCCATAGATGACAGGCCATATGTAAAAGGGATGTAACATTTCTAGATAATTAAAATAAATTCTTATCCAGCCTGCCATTGTCTTATTGTGGTGTCAACATTGGTGTAGTGAATCACCTGTTTCTCCTGAACAATATGCATCCCATCTCACCCGTAGATAAATTAGTCAAATACCCGTAACAGTCGGGTAGATATTACTCAGGTGGTCACAGCTATAGTTCTTAAATGCATTTTCGAATGAGTTACTCGAGTAACTCGAGAAGTCTTTGCTCATGCGCTTAATCTCTGATTCTGTCCAATCCAAATAGCATCGTTGCCCAAGAGTTGACCAGAATACACTGGACTCAAATATAGGTCCTAAGCAACCGATAAGTACCCTTCGTGACCAGTGACTTTGTTAGCACACAGTGACTTTCCTTTGTAACCAGTAACTTCCTAAGCAAGGAGTTGGTGCTGCCGATAACCAATATAGCGAATAAATTCTTAAAGCACAGGGAATTTCAGTTCACTAAATGAGAAAATCTCTCCAAAGAAGAGACGAGTCATGTTAAACTCAAATTTACCTTTATACTAAAATTTACTGATCAACTATATTTTGGTTTTGGACAAACAAAAATGTTTCTGACGTAATTTCCAGGGAAACATTATTGTCACTAATCTCGTACTTTGACATTGACTTGACCTGAGCGGGAAAACATATGCATCAGCCAATTACATATAAGTTCTAGCAATACAAGAGATGCTGTTTTGATATGACAAGTAGCCTCACAAGCTTTGAAAATCTAACTGATTTTGATACACTCGCTTCCTGATACACGCATTTTGGTATCATCTTAAATAGCGATAAAAATAGTGCAGTGTTTCTACAAAATCCTTCAAACTATTTAATAAATATGGTCTAAAACAAAGTAGCACGACCATGATTCGTCTGACCTTGAAAAAAATAGGCTGGCTGGAGCATGCGCTGTGTATCTTACATATTTTGATGCCATGAACATTAATGAAAGGTTATAAATACATCAGCAGTCATGAAACGTAGCTACTTTACCCAATATCTTCTATGACCTTAAACAAAACTGCAATGTACATTAGATAAACATGTGCAGAGGGCCATGAGTACAAAAGTTTGCTGAGGAAGCTACTGATTTCTCCAGGACTAAATTGTTGCTAAGAAAGAAAATTACTGCTATATTATTTATTATTATAGAGAGTCTCTAATTGCTAAGGAAGTCACTTGTTGCTATGGTAAGTCACTGGTTGCCAAGGAAGTCACTGTATGCTATGGGAAGTCGCTAGTTTCTTAAAAACAATATTTCCTATGGGAAGTCTTTGGTTGCAAGGGGAAGCGTCTGGTAGCTACGTTAGTCACTTGTTGCTATAGGAACTCACAAAAAGCTATTTATCTGAAACTCTTCAAACATACAAGGGACCCACTCCGGTAGACATATTTTTCAATTATGACCCCAATGGCATGATTTGAACACATTTTGAAGAGGTCTACTCGACAATGCGTCGGAGTACCAAACATGAAAGCTCTAGGTCTATGTGGTTTTGCAGAAGAAATTTAGTCTATGTAAAACAAGTGACCCGCAGGCAGGGACAATTTTGACCTGTGTAAATAATTTTAACAATATTGGTAAAGGTCTAGTTGGAAATGCTACATGGTAAATATCTAGGCTCTAGGCCCTTTGGTTTAAGAGAGAGAGATATATTTTTTTTTACATTTTTATGCCCCCAAAGGGTGGCACATTAAAATCGCACCGTCCGTCTGTCTGTCCGTCTGTCCGCCTGTGCGTCCGGACTGTAACTGTGTCATGCATAGAAGGATTTTAAAATAACTTGGCACAAATGTCTAGCACAACAAGACGATGTGTCGCGTGCAAGACCCTCGTCCTTATCTCAATGGTCAAGATCACGCTTAGAGTTTGAAGGTAATAGAATCCCCTATATATGCACACATTCGTCTCCGGACTGTAACTTTGTCATGCATTGATTGATTCAAAATTAACTTGCCACAAATGTTCAGCACATCAAGACAACGTGTTGCGTGCAAGACCCTCGTCCCTACCTCAAACGTCAAGGTCCCACTTAGAATGTGAAGGTAGTGGAATCCTCTATCTATGCATATATGCACACACTCGTGTCCGGACTGTAACTTTGTCATACATTGATTGATTTTAAAATAACTTGGTACAAATGTCTAACACATCAAGACGACGTGTCGCGTGCAAGACCCACGTCACGTCCTTAAAGGTCGAGGTCACACTTAGAGTTTGAAAGCAATGGGTTCCGTTATATATGCATATATGCACACATTATAGTCCGGACTGTAACTTTGTCATGTATTGAAGGATTTTAAAATAACTTGTCACAAATGGCTATCTCATCAAGACAACGTGTTGCGTGCAAGACCCACGTCGCTACCTCAAAGGTCAAGATCGTACTTAAAGTTTTTAGGTAATGGAATCCTGTATATCTGCATACATTTGTGCCCGGACTATAACTTGGTCATGCATTGATTGATTAAAAAAAAACTTGCCACAAATGTTCAGCACATCAAGACGACGTGTCGCGTGCAAGACCCACGTCCCTACCTCAAAGGTCAAGGTCACACTTAGTGTTTAAAAGTAATGGAATACTGTATGCATGGTAACTCTGTCATGCATGGAAGGATTTTAAAATCACATAACACATTCTTTGAGAGGACACAGGCTATGAGACACCTCTTTCGGGGCCATTCCTCACTTGTGAGGGACAGCTCTTGTTTCCTTTTGTTACCATGGCAACCAGAGTTTTGCATGTTATGGAACTCTTTTAACAGTTATACAATGGTCTTCCCTGCCAAGTTTCATCAACAATGATTAGATTTAGTGCAGACATAAAGTGTAAGCATAGTTAAATACTGCATTTTTTGTTAAAATCAAGGGCCGTTACTATAGAAAACCTTTTCAGATTAAGCCCATGAATAAAATCACCCGAGCCATTACAGCCATATACATTCTCTGAAAATATTTTTAAGATTAATGGGGAAATGAATTTGCTAGAGTGTAAACATAGGTCATATTTTGGACAATCTTGGTATAGGTACACTAGACAATGGTACTTACCTACTATCTAAACTCTAGGCCTTGTGGTTTTAGAAAAGAAGATTTTAAAGTTGTTCCCATGTGTCGCCATAACAAAGCAGAGTTCTGCATGGAATATAATTATTTGAATATTGTTGGTAGAGCGTCATGTAAGAAACATCCATGCATTGTTTCATCAACATTGGCCCAGTGGTTTCATAGGAGATGTTGTTTGAATCAATATGTTGACGGACGACGGACAATCCTAAAAGTTCACACTGGAGAAGCCAGGTGAGCTAAAAAGGTGAACTGGTACGAAACACTAAACCACAATTCTTGGTCGACAAAGGGACGAAATGTTTAAACAAATCATCGACAGTTTCCTTCTCTTGCTTGAAGATTGGGGTCATGATGCAAAAAACATGTTTCAAGTTTCACAGCAATATCTGAAAATTCTAGGTCAATAAGCGGATTTACAAAGATTTAAATTATTTTCTAAGTCACAAAGGGCTATAATTGTGACAACTGTGTACTTTTGTTTGTGGATAGAGGCAATGATTATACATATGGTAAGCAATATCTGTAACGATTCAATGTACTTTCTATGTTGAAAAAGGGCCATAATTCTGAAATAAACATTGACAGAATTTTGTGCTGTTGTTTGTCGATGGAAATAATAATGGTTGATACGTATTGTACGTTTTAAAGCAATATCTACACTGGTTTTGAATAAAAAAAGGTAGTACGAACAACTTAAGCAATGTGTGATGGCGACGCTGTCGCCGAAGCAAGAATAAGTACAAATACTTCGCTTGGTTAATTCGCAAAATGTTATCACAGATGAGATCTGACATAGTTAATTAGATGATGACATGTTTTTCAACAAGATGACATGTTAATAGGGTTACATATTGCATAGCTTACCATGGCTTATAAAAGGGATACGGAAAGTCTATACTAATTGATAATTTAACAGCTGTAATAAGTCTATCAAACTAAGTATTGACAACTTTTCATTTGACAATTAAATTGATAAAATGTATTCTGAAACAAAACTTTAATTAATATCAGTACACAACAATAAACAACCTTCATTAATAATATTAAAATCATTAACTTATAACAAAGAATTAGTAAATTATTATTAATATTATTTTATAAAAGTAAATACATCAAACAACATAGTGATACAGTGGTGCTTACGTATAACTTTGCTCACTGTTGTGCCTTCTGTAACACACGTGTATAATTAAATGTAATTTGAAGTTGGCCGGGCCACAGGTAGTACAGTTCTTGTGCCTTCCGTAACAGAGCGACACTTTTAAAAGCAAACGGAATTGGTCCATCTCACAAGTATTTTTCAAGTTGTGCTCTCTGTTATATACAACCTTTCTCAGAAGCAAAAATATATCAGCAGTGCCACAATTGTTCTAGTACTTGATTCCTCCGTAATACACGTACATTATTGAAGCAATAGGAAACTGACCGGGCTACAAGTACTCATTTAGTTGTACCCTGCGTAACACGCGTACACTATTTACAGCAATAGGAAATTGGAAGCAACTCGAGTGGATAACGATTTGTTGCCTTCGTAACTCAAGTATGCTATTAAAAGCTACGGATGTTGACCGGGCCTAAGTGTTTTTGTAGTAGTGACATCCGCGACCCACGGACACTATTAAAAACATTAGAAAATGCAATGCCGACAAACAATTTTGTAGTTATGCCCTCCGTAAATAAGGTATATACAAGATTTAAAGCCAATAAGAAATGGACCGGACCGCAAAGGGTTTAATGGTAGTGATTTCCGTAACAGACGTACACATTAAGGCGCAATATGAAATGTTCCTGGTCACAAGCGTTTTTATATTCGCGTCATCCGTAATCCGCGTCCATTATTAAAAGCAATAAGAAATGGACCGTGCCACAATTGGTTCGGTAGTTGTACCCTCCGTAACACACGGTCGATATTAATATCATATGGAAAATGGAATTGATGTCACTACTGTTAGTAGTGATGCCATTCATAACTCACGTACATTTTAAAAGAAATAGGAAATGGGCTGGACAACTTATCTTTTAGTTGTTTTGCCCGCCGTACCACACACAAACGTACACAATTAAAAGGTGTGAGGTATCAAAAGCAAAAGAAAAATGGATCGGGTCACAAGAGTTTTAAAGTTGTGCTCTCATTAAAACATGAACTTTATTAGAATGGATAGAAAATGTACCGATTCATAACTGTGTTAGCTGTTATGCCATTCGTACCACAAAACCCGATATTTTAAGGGCCGTGTTATAAATGCTTCAGAAGTTATAAACGTCGCCAAAAAGCATGCACAATATTAAAAGCAATAGGAATTTGAGAGGGCCAGAAATGTTTTTGAAGATATGCCAGCCGTAAAACACGTTCATTTAAAGGTCCAGTATTAAGGAAAGCGAAAATTCAAATATACTTTAAAAAGCACAGAAATAAGTTATTTTTAATAAGAAATGAAAGTTGGTAGAAATTCTAAATAAATCAAAGTACATTTACAGTAATTTTTCTATGCATTATGAAGAAAGTTAACAAGACCTGGGTGGCCATTCAGTCGATTCACTGAGATTTCAACATATTACACATACTTTTCTTCGTGATCCAAACACTTTCTGTAAATTTTAAACTGCCAATCTTCATTATTTAGTGTCTTGCATAAGGTTATATACTTGCCATTGAAATAACTCTCACTTGATTTTCGCTTAGAAGTGGACCTTTAAAGAGAAAAATAGGAGTAAGGCCGGGCTACACATGTTTTGGTAATTGTGTCCCCCACAATACACGTATAATATTAAAAAAATAAGAAATGGACCTGTCTACAAACGTTTAGCAGTTGTGCCCTCCTTGGAAAACGAACACTATTAAAAACAATTGGAAATGGAATGGGCCGCACGTGATTTAGCATATACTCCTTCTGTAACACATTTATATTATCTAAAACAAAAACATCAAAAATGTAATTATTATCTAAATACCTAACATCAGTATAACTTTGTTTTTGAAACCAACCCACGGACATCTAATCCTTGCAGCTAAACGATTGCAACATTGAGACCCAGGGATAATTGTAATTGGCCGGTGAGTCTTGTTCAATCTGCAATCATAGGAACGTTTCGACAGAAGCTCATAATTTTGTATTCACATGAAAACAGCAATCTCGTTGCGTGAAGACTGTAAACCGTAGTTTCTGTTTTAAATACACATAAAGCAAATACACTTTATGTGACTATTGGGATAAAGCATGGGAACGGTATCCTACGTCTGTTTTGATAATACTTGCAATTGATGATGTTCAAGCAAGATGCACACAAATATATAGTGTTAGAAATAATAATCTATGCTACATGTATACTTTGGTGCAAATCTAAAAATGCTGTTGTCAGGTCCACATCGACAGAAAAATGAACAGAACAGGGTTAAGCTGTATTCCAAAAATTCATACATATCGTAACCATTTTACGTTTTATTGTTCTACCGTACACTATAAAAGGAATTCACATAATATTTAGAGACATGATGATTTCAAGCTATAAGAGTAAATAAATACGTTTATCTCGGCACACTTCTATGATTTTGTCAGCTAGAGATTTAAACATTTATTTCGCTAATCATCTTTGATTATATTCAGAATGTATTTGTTATTTTAACCCTGTCTATAACACGACGACATAAAAGGCGGGACATGGGTACAACTTTTATGGTTTCTTTCAGAAGATGAATTATTTCGGTTTAACATCAACGATTTTATTTCCAAAATATAACAGTTCATACAGTACAATTGCAAACGGATAATTACATTCAAACAGACATCATTTTACTACATTAGCTTTAACACACCCTTACGATGAAGTCATCAGGTGCACACTATTTGCTATACGGTAACTGTCATTTTGTCGTTTTATATTTTATTTTATAACTTAATTATATTCTTTAATACGGAGATTTACATTCGTATGTAATAATTATAGTAAAAATAATAAATGTGATAACAATAATAATAATAATCATAAAAATGGTAATAATAATAATAATAATAATAATAATAATAATAATAATGATAATAATACTGTTTATTATAATAAACTGGATAGTCCAATTTGTTCTTATTTCAATATTTTTACTATTTGTGTATGCTGTATGTTTACTATATGTATATTGTATTTATAAATACCAGCAAAATCTGTAGTTTTTGATACAATATGCTAAAACATGTACAATACAAGTTAAATGAAATGACATAAATATAGCAAGACCGCTTGCGTTTCAAGGTGTATAAATAATTCAGTGAAGTACCGGTTTGTAATATAATTTGCAAGGTACATTGTATATTCTCCCTTTAAACAATTGGTGGTCTTCATTTAAGTACTAAATAAACGTGCTTTAACAACAACAAAATGCATATTGAAAATCATAAAACAATGACATCTTGTCTAGTAAAAAAAACAGAAAAGAAGGTAAAGATGACACCCAAGTAGGACAGGACAATAAAAATTAAACGTTCTTAAACCAACCTGATTTACCACATGATCTTCACTGTTTCTTTTCATGAGCGCAATTTCTATCATATAGAACTATTTTTTCCATAACTTGTTTGTGGGTATTGTTCAATGTTTCGATAGTCAGCCTTATTACACCATAGCAACAACAACCATTGAATGGTGATAGCATATTTTGAAGGGTCACAAATTGATAGATTTTAAACAGTCCTTAATCTATTTTGCATGACAAAAACGCGAATGTGTATATATCACATTGTTTTTATGCCCCCAAAGGTGGGCATATCAAAATCGCACCGTCTGACTATCTGTCTATCCGAAATTACATGGCACAATTGTTGAGCACATGGAGTTAACATCTATAACATTGTATATGTAATACTTGACAACAAGTGTTCTAATTAGAAAAATGAATGTTCATGTCGTTTACTTATATTAACTTTTATGAATGTTGTTGTTTAACCCGTCTGACCATAGTACAATTTAATAATGTTTGGCACAAACATACTTAGTATAACGTTAGTATTGAAAATCATGTCCAAGTTTGAGATATATAAAACACAAACTATTGATGCATAACAGTAGGTTTAAACATAAAAAAGGCGATGTGTTATAGCTATACAATTGCAGGTGCTAATCTTGGACGTATTCCTGTCAAGTAATATTAAACAAGGCTTGCTTTAATTTGGAAATAACTGTTCCTGGGACAAAAATGTTCCAGTGTACAGGTCCGAGGGGGGATATGTATGGAAGCGTGGGTGTAGCCCAGTCACAACTTATCCAAACATACATCCAGTCCAGATACGGCTATAACAATATTAGTAAGGATATTTCTTTCTTTGTCTCACATTTTCCCATTGTTGATAAAACTTTACATTTACAGATCTGATTTGCATAGTTTTTAAGACTAAGTGTCATTTTATACATGATCAACTTCCCACCAAATATAAACGTACAAAATCTTACTTAGCTGTATAAACTATGCACATTAAAGCTGTAACTATAATAAGCTAGAAAAATATTTAGTAACAGAAGAGAATATAAATATTGTAGCTTTATATTTGAAAGAGCGTTTAGCAACAGCCTACATTACACACTTGATATCGAAGTGGAATATATGTACATTTTTATTTGTTCATGCATGATTATGTTGTTCTTAATTGTCTAACACCTGGAGACAAATGTGCAACCCATGTACAATTTTCATATTAGCATGTTTTTATAATACCCACACATAAAGCAAGATACTGATACTTTACAAATGCATTACATGCATAAATAAGGTATGTGCCTCACATTAAACTGAAAATGGGTATTGCTGTGCTACATGCACTGTTATACTGGAACAATATGCTTAACTAGCTTTGCTGTCCTGGTCATTAAAGCAACCCATGTGTAGCTTAATTCAAGACAGCTTGCATTAAATGCATAAACAAAATATATATTTTTTTATTGAAATACAAGAAAGTTGGTAAGGTTGTTTTCGAAGGTTTTGCAGAATTTTAAATAAGTCAGTGCATTACTGTTAACTATATACAATGTTTATATGTGGTTTCGCAAGGACTTCAAACTGCCTAGTACAGTCGTGACACTATATAATTCTTACAGTTTTATTTTTCGCAAGAATTGAGTACAAAAATAAATGTTCAACGGATATAGTTTACACGGAATTACCAGCGATTTATCTTTAACATATGTCAGATCATGTGAATTTCAAATAAGTCAGTGCATTGGTGCATTATTGTTAACTATATATAAGGTTTATGTGGTTTCGCGAGGACTTCAAAGTGCCTAGTGCAGTCGTGTACACCATATAATTCGTACAATTTTATTTATCGCAAGGATTTAGTACAAATATACATTGTCAATGGATACAATTTACAACGGATATAGTTTACACGGAATTACCAGTGATTTATCTTTAACATATGTCAGATCATGTCTATAGATGTTAGCAGTTGTTTTTGCATTTGACCGTTTAAGGCAACATTTTAAAATATACAAAGGACATTTGTTATAATATTAGAGTCAGGATTGGGTTGCTTCAATTACAGGCGACAAACCGGGGTTAAAGACAACATCAATATAAAAAGGGCGAGAAAACATGTGCAAGTATCTTTTTACAATTTCATTCGAGTGTCGCAAAATAATTAGACGTACAGTTTAAAAAAAAATACAACATCGCCTTAAATGACACATATAAATTTACTATCAAATTAGAGTTGTTGTTACAGCTGCAGCTAATGTAGTACTTCAACACAAATGATTGAAACTTTGCTTCAGTAGCAGATAGCAAGTATATGTTTCAACACTCTTAAGATTTCTAAAACGAACTATTTTACAATATGGTTGTTTGACGTATCTTTACTTTTCATTCAGTACTGTGTAAAAATATAGCAATAGTGGGCTGAATTATTTTTAATATTCAGTCACCAAACTACTGCTTAAGCATACGTTATTAAGACTATGTCATAATTATTACGATATTAATACAATCATTCTGCTAAAACCGTCTATGTCAACGATCGAAAACATTAGTATAACCGGCCGTTTTTGTTATTTTTTTTTACTTTCATAACTATTATGTGAGACCGTTTAGCAAATATAATTCACAAGACCGGAGTACCAATTTAATATTTTATATATTTCTACAGAAGAAAGAACGTTGTAATTGCCTAAACAACTACATTTTAGCATCATCGAGTTTAAGAACAAAATATAATAGTTCACAAAGTAGTTTTTGTCGCGCAATTGAATCCAAACATCAACGTAAACAGCCATTATCATGAAGTCATCAGGTACACAAATGTTGTTTACATAAACACTTACAGGTTATAATTGAAACGCTATTAAAATGGTTACTGTGCTTTAAGAGTGACTTATTTAAACATTTAAATTGTATTCAAGCAATATTTCGAGTCTTTGTGACTATCAAATTAGTTAATAATTTATGTTGCAAATATTCATATGAGGCATATACTTGTATAATTTAGCTTTATATCTTTAAATAAAACAGCAATAAAAAAAACGATAGATTAAAGTTGTTTCTGATAGAAAAAAAATAGGAGGTAATAGGTCTTATTTCTTTTTGTCTCAAGTTTGAACTACAGTTATTTCAGCATAGCTGCTGAATCATTGTTGAATGCAACATATATGATTGTTTCAAGCTCTTATAACAACCGCACAATTTTTATCAATACCACCTTAGATGTGTTAATATTGTTATGATTTCACAACACACAAAATGAAAGCCTGTAGTGTTATAATGTAAAACAACTAATGCTACTGCTTGTTGTGTTCCTAAAATGTGTATGTAACAGTGTGTAGCTCAGTTCAAGCGTGCATGTACACTTTGGGTCTACAAAAGTCAATGTAAAACGGCTAGCCTGTCTAGCACACTACTTATTAACTTGAGCTCGACATTTTGATCCCATGTTTCATCACTAGATCAGTTTTTTGTAGATTAAGTAAGGCTTTCAAACAATATTTTACTGATTCTTCTCGCAGATACAAACCTGGAATTACACCATGCACTATGACAGTACAATTTAATACAAATTCCAAATAGCATTACATCTCGACTATTGAATTATTTGACACGGGCTGCCCATAAGAAGTAACGAGCACCAAAATCCTTCACAAAATGTGTTAACCTAAGAAAAAATATCAGCATATTTTCTGTTTAAAAGGATAGAAGAGCGTGTTCATAGATAGAGCTTCAGAGATAAGCTTCCTTGGTAACCCTTTACCACAATCGTTTACCTTAAATGTATTTACTCTACACCAAACCACATGAAAGAGGAACTACTTATTTGTCCTGGCCCTGTGGTAAATGCAGCGAATTTTTTCAGTAACCATTTGTCAAACTATGAAATATTTTTACATGATATACCTCGGTCACGTTCATTACCGTTCAAGTTAATATGTTTCCATTTTCCTCTAAAACATGAACCAGCATGGCTGATCACTCTACATTATTTATATACCATAAAACATTGTTTACTTAACTTATACAAAACAGTCTAAAATTCCCACAGATATCAATTGCTATATTTCTTCATTTCCTTTTAAAGTATTTTTCTTTGAGATTTGCGTCATTTTGAGAAGAAGAGGCCTGTTGTTTCATATTTATACTAGAAATGAAGAAATATTAAATGAAAACGTGAATCATAAGCGTATCTGCTCACACTTAAATGCCAGTTTAGGCAGTAAAACTCACTTATCCCTTGAAAGTTGTTTTGTTTATCCAGTAGTGGCTGTATTGTTTCTAGCAGATATTGGGTGAATAATCCACTAGAAGAAGAAAATTACGCTTTGAAATTATCGCGTCTACTTTCTGTAAATTGACAACTTCACCATGTGTTCAATAACACTATAAATGGTGTCCTTGTTATTCAGACATGGATGTTTAAATTTTCATGAAAAAGGTCGGGTTATATAACCAAAACTAAAATTCTTCATAGATACTAAGACACAATCAAAATACTTTGTCCGTGTCTTTGAATACTTGTCTTTCCGTTTTTTCAGTTTACACTCATTTAATTCTTCTTCTTATATAAATCGCTCCCGAAACTCACTCCATAGGGAATCAACTTCAGAAAGACGCACATAGAGGGGGACGGGGGATGATTCTGCTCCATAGAAAATAAACAGGCAAGACATCATGATAATGTTGTGACTTCTTATCATTACATAAAATTTGGTATGTCTATATCAAATTAAGAGATAGTGATTATAAAAGTCTATTAAATTCTTATGCTATTAATGTTCAGAATAGCTTCTCATTTTTAGAATAATATTTCACATATCCTAGGTGTCTGAAAACTTGTATCTATAAAACTCATTTTGAAGTAATTAAGTTATTTCATTGAAATTGGTTTTGTACGTTATCACGGTCCTTAAATCTACTCTTTTTATAGTTGGGATTATAATCCGAATCAGTTGATACACATTGGAGAATATAAAATCTCAAAAGTCTTTCTAAAACGATGAACACATATACAGTATTCGGCTATTGATGAATGTTAAAAGCGGTGTGTAGTTATTTGAAACAAATGCACCACCACGCTTACTCGACCTTTTGTCTGACCTGGGAGATATAGATCGCCCTAGCAGTATTTAGGATTGACAGGAACGTTTAACATAGTGATACGTAGGATACAATGTTTTCAAAACCTTATAGATATTTTTCGTTTAAATGAAGATCAGACTTAACAAATTCACGAAACAAATGATTGCAATAAAGTGTTACTAGTTTTGATTCGATGACATATTGGTTCGATCAATTGTACTCAAATAAGTAAAGTTTAGAAAGAAAAACAAACACTAAATCTTGTTTAATTGTACCGTATATTGCTTTCAATACAAATCGTCAAAAGTTAGGGAGCCATATTGCTGACATACGATTCAATTGTAAATTTTAGACAACGGATCTGCTTGCTCCAACATATTCCAATAACAATTTGCAATAACATTTATAGCCTTGCGATGTGTTTAATGAATGCATTATATTCAATGTAATGAAAGTCTTGACTTTTTCAGAGAGAAAAAATGAGTGAGCGACGACTTGCGCAAATCGTCGAGCAATATCTAACAGTGTTTGCAAATAATTAATACAAAACAAGGATTGAAAATTCTTTATCAGTTTCTGATACACGCTACAAGGTTATTTCATAATTTGCACCATCTTTATAAAATAGTCTGTATTTTAAATTATTATACTATGTCCTGAGCGTTACATCACATTCAGTAACTATACATAAAATAGTATATTTCCCTACAAATGCCTTTTGAAGAAAAAAAATGATACACTTAGAATACAAAATTATAAGAACAGTAAAAAAACAGTATCTTGTTTTCAATTTAAACTGAACAGATTCATTTATTATACCATAAAGTGTATGCATATTTAAACTTTCAATAGAAAACAGTATTTGTATACATGTCATAGCAAAATGCATGGACATTTATAAAACAATACGTATTAAATCAAACGTTAAAGCACAAACCTTAAAATGAATGAATCCTCATTGATTAAAGTCCTCAATTTTCTTAAATCGAAAGAAAAACGAAACTCATCCAAAGATGTGGTCCGGTATAATATGTAGAAACACAAACCAGACACGCCGCCACGCTACCTTAACCCTTTATGACCCCAAATTACACCTGCTATAAAGAAATGTTTTGCTCTTAAACACAAAACACATCAAGGGTAGCATTTCATATGTCATACTTATACATATAATAATAAATGATCCATACGAAATAGGGATAAGAAATTTGATATTAAACTTAATTAAACCATAATTGCACCAACCTTGAAAATAACAAATCCATCTTCTCCAGGCACAGTCCAAACTAAATGAATGCAATGTGCGGGAAGGTTTAGTAAACACGTCGCTACGCCCGGCTTCTCTGACCCTTTTTTGCACAAAAGGTTAAGATTGCACCAATGATTTGAGAGAAGACGAGGTTATTTTGCATTTTAAACATATCGTTAGGATTAGTTTACCACGTGTCATAGATACAATGTAAAAATAGAATATTTTACAACGAAACTGTCTGTAAGGTTTATGTACAATCAGATATTACCATATTTGTTTATATTTGCAGGCTCACTGATACGGATAATGTCATAATAAAAAAAAACCTAATTGATTGGTTTGTTAAGAATTGATACAATAAGTCCGACGGCTTGCTAGTTGTCTGAAAATAAACTGAGTATTATGCCCTTCGTGCTTATTTTTGATACAGTTGCAAATAGTTAAATATTGTTTATCGAAATCGAAAATACCACAATTAAATTGACTTGTTTTCGTCATACATGTATTTCACTTACATTTCTTCCAAGGAAGCTAAAATTCACAATGTTTTCTAAATTTTCGGGCATACAAACAGTTTTTATTTAAACGCTCTTTAGGCGTTTTATAGGTTATATAAATCGAGCCGGTAGGGTATCGAAATTCTAGAAGAAATATTTTTATTTATGTCCCGTTGAATAGAGATGAAAATAAAATTACATGTTTTTAGCGGGGGGGGTTTTTTTTTTAATTTTTAACAAACCAATCAATGTTTGCTATTTTACTTACTCAATTTTACATCTAGTATTTTTTGGAATCATATAGGATATATTTGTTGCTGACATTTTATTTTTCATGCTATAGGGGCAAATGCAAGTCAACGCTTCAATCATTGAAATTACACAGGTGAAACATATGTCTAGAGCAGATACCAAACAAAATGTTTCTCAACATGTTGAATAACTGAGTCTGAACTTAAACAAAAAACAGCATAATATGTAATTATTGTACAATTTCGCCAGCCATTTTTAAGACTGATATTCCTAACAATAGCTTAATCACATTCTCAATAGTTTTAGTCGTTAATGTGTTAAACATTCTAAGCCTATGTTTTGTTAATCTGGATGTGTTTTTGTTTGTTTACGATAAGTGTCATGCAGGGACACTAACTGATACCAAAGTTATGTCTAGGTATGCTTGTTAAAGGGACAATGGAGAGGCACATGAATGCTACATATGTACTGTAACTTCTGTAGGCCGCGATATCGTTTTTATCCCCTCATATAAAAAATTAAGAATAGAATCAGGCGTTTAAAAACAATCATATATTGTAAACGATGTTTCTTATAGAAAGATAGAATAACAAATTGTTACTACTAGCAAAATGTCCGTATTGACCTGATATCAGCCCGTCTACTGTTATTCTTATTATCACTGCTGACAAAAGAATCAGGCAACACACAACTTTACACCAAATACCATCGTACTAAAGATAGAAATGTATTTTTTATTAATTTTCTTATTTTCAAAATGATAGGACAATTTTTTTATCATAAAACAGTGTGAGAAGCGCCATCCTATCAACTACCACATTGCTGACTGATTAATGAACCGGTGTTGTTTACAGGAAGGAAATCGTGTGATAGCAGGTATATAACCTGCTTTCTTTTAAGCATAGTACAGGGCCATTATAAATAAAGGACATGTCCGTAAGTATTTCATGACGCTCGGCGTTTACTGTGTCCGGCTTAAAACGCTAATAGTGTTATATATATGGATGTTGTCCCGCGTATTGTCCAGCGTCTTACATGTAAGGGCGTGTCATTTTTATTTAGCGTGATTGTTTATGTTAGATTATGACTGTCTAATGTTTTGTTTTCGTGTTTTAACACCAACAGAAACCCTCGGAATATGTCGGTATTCTAGCTATGTGGCCTAAGTCACCAATTATCAACCTAATAATTTAGATGATATAATGCGAAACAGCGTGCGTTAAGCTTACATAATACAAATAATGTTAAGGTAAGTTTTAACTTTATAGAGTAAACCATTGCTTACGCAAACGGAAAGGAAAAGTAGAAAAGTAGAAACTCAGCAAATAATGTTCAACTGAAGGTGTTTCCATTATTAAATAATGCACTGATCTGACGGATAAATGTTTGCACTCTGTCTCTGTAAGCAGAGATCTTCGACGGGCTGTTATGTTCTTATATGATGTTTTATTATGAGTAGGAAATGTTGTGATTATCTCAGGCTATTATGAAGCATTGATGATGTTCAAGGTAGTTATTTATTGGATGTAAATGAAGCACATATTTCCAGATAAAAGTATATACAATATACTTTGAATTAAAATATAATTCAAAATATTGCCATTCTTTCTCTGTTTTTTTTCATAAATGTGTAACTAGGATCTACTTTAAGAATGGAATGTTCACTTCAAGGAAATATCGTAAGAAATCCGAACACGAAAGTGACAGAAGCTCAGAGTAATAGTTTTATTATATTTGTTTTTGCATTGTTCTGTCCAAGAGAGAAAAACTGTACAAACTATTTTGTTCTCGACATCCGGAGAAACATGGTATGCGTACATTTCCATAGACAAGCAAGTCGACATACAACGAACGAAGGTAGAAACAGAATGTTCTTTCTTGCCTACAATGCATTGAAACACGCATCGCAACTCGAAATGCAGGAATTGTTCCCAGAATGTTTATTCTACTGCATGTGCAATACATGTGGAGGAGAAATCCTCAAACAAGATAACAATTTTGAACATATAGCTCTTCTTGTTATTAGAAAAAACGATGCGAATATTTGGGTGAACTTAAGAAAGAAGACTCAACAAATAAATACTCAGCCATGCACTGTGTCACGAACATAAATGCCACAGGAAATAAGTGGAATGAGCCTTGCACAACGCGATCAAAAACCTTGTCTTAAAGCTATAATTCAGGAGAAACGTTTCTCCCTTCGAAGTTTGTTTTACGTCTCATTCAGAAGTAAAGTGCGAGCGCTAACTATTCACCAGTAATTGATGGCTGAACTTTTCTCTAATTTTTACAGGTTTGCAACAGTTACAGTGAAACAAGACGAAGAGCATTGTTAAAATCAGCAGTTAGTTACATGCATAAATATCATTTAGCCTATTACTGTCCCTAAAGAGTAAATGATGCAATTCATAATTATCCACTTGTAAATTTAGACGATATGACTGATCTGACGTGCTCGCAAAGAAGGAGCTATCTGAGAAGGAGCTATCTGCCCAATAGCTCAACATTACACTTTGTCACGAATATTTATGTGGCAGGCAGAGAGCGGATCGTCAGTTTTCAACTATGTTCACACTGACCGCTCCGACTTTGTTTGTAAGTGTGAATGTTGTTAAATGAGTAAAATTGTTAATATACGTTATATAAGTCGTAAGGTTGAATTTAACGTACGTATAAAGCTAATAGACGATGTTAGTGAATTTATCAATAATATAATGTCAGTAAATTACTAGAACAACATACAAACACAAATACAATAAAACAGTATCAGCATTAAATTTCATTCATGCAACAGTAAATGAAAAAGTGTTACTGTCAAACTACGATAAGGCTGAATTTTCAGATGAAAAAAATAGATAAAACAAACTTTGCGATGTTCTATCAAATCAAGTGGTAAAAGTAGAGACCCTAACCAGTACGCAATGGATCTCTCTTAAAAGCAACGTATCCAAACGGCGTTCTCTTCAGCCCAACCTACAAGCTTTGCTTCTTTGCCGACAAAATACAGCGTAAACGAGACCGTTTGCTAAACAACATGGGTAGGTCTGTGGCAGACCTATATCACCCCAATGTGACTGATATTGTTTATCATCACTCTATATTTCAATGATAGAACACAGTATGTCATCAGTAAGCATAAGATAAAACTCCATATTACAACAGTGGTTATATAAAGCAAATTGCATTAACCAAAACTATGGTATACAGAAGAATGTTATGTGACTGTTGACCCTTAAGAAAGGAGAAAATTTCGGAAAAAATGTAAAATATAAAAACGTAGAAACTAGAATTGGTTAAAACTGCCCTCCGCGACGTAATGACAATTATAAATAAAGCTAAACGTCAAAACAAAATTGTCTTCTGTAGTTTAGTAACACATACAATAATGTAAAGGGAGTTATAGTCCATAATTAAATGTAAAAGGTGCCGATCGCTCGAAACACCAAGGAAAAGGCATATGCGTTGGTTAACCACTATGCCACGGTCAGCAGTAACAATGGATATTTTCAAGCATTCATCTAGATTAAACAGGTAGTTTTTCGTGGTGGTTTGGTAAAAAAATATCAATCATACAGGACGGATATAGATTATTACTATGATTATACAATGTTTGAGCTAAACAAAGCCTTTAGAAACTGTAGGGACTGTGCACCGGGCGATAACCTCATTCATTATACAATACTGTAAAACCTACCCCCCATAATTGAAAACTACATTTTACAACACTTTAATTAGTCATGGCAGACAGGCACTACACCCTGCAGCTTGAGTGAAACATTCATAATTCCGCTGCCTTAGCGTAACAATGATAAGTGTCGTCCAGCCTCGTAGAGACCAAACCGTTTACGAAACTAATACAAACAATGATAACACCCCGACCATGCAAGTATTTAGAACAAAACAATTTAGTTTCAGAATATCAGTCTGGAGTTACAGCACATCTGTCTTGCAAATTTAACATAGTCCAGTTGGAAATATGCAAGACTACAGAAAAAGGTATGTTTTGGCTATGTTTTTCTTTATCTCAGTAATGCATTTGATAATATATGGAACAGCGGAGCTATCGCTTATACCTATGATATAGGCATACGTTAAAGAATGATACAATTGTGTGCCAATTTTCTGAACACTTGGAAACTTTAGGTAAGATTTAATGGGATCACGACGGAAATCATCGAAACAGAAAACAGATGTCCCAAAGGATTTGTACAATCACCATTACTGCTGAATGATATGATGAATACTTTCGAGGGAAAAAAAGAGACATCAATACCAAATACCCCAGTGATTAAAACAATATCTCGCAATTCGTGGATGACTTAGCTGCGTTGGTGGAATGTAACCTACCGAATATTATATTTAGTAAAGCGAAGACGGTACTACGCACAAAGAAGACAGAAACAATCATTAATTCCGCACAACATAAGTTGTTATTGTAGGCAAACCCCACATTCAAAATCCAGGAAACAAACCAGAGTTTCCTAAGCTCAAGTTAATCGTCCAAACATTAGAATACTTCCAAAAGCAAAATTCGTGCGTATGTATGTTGATGAGATGTATCATTGAAAACTCACACAAAACAGTAAATGTCTTAATATTATAAAAGTAATAAAGGGCTAAAAACGAAACACATACCGAATATGCCGTAAACAAGGCTCTTTTTCTTAGAAGTATCATCTAGGCAGTAGTATCTATGCATCAGCCATTAACACGTATATATACACATCACATGTCATAGAAAATAAAGCGCTAAATAAAACTGATTGTTTCCAGAGTACTTCGACATTACTGTACCGTTGCACGTAGAAATGGTATAAATGTTGTTAGATTTACATCGCGAACAAAACAATCTCACCTTTTGAACAGAAGCATAAGTTTAGATGGTTCACTTTCGGTGAATGAACAAATAATGGAAAACCGTACTTATGCACGGACAAAAGACTCAAGCAGTGTAAAACATTTAGGTTACCGTATTTACAGGTAGTCCAACAGTTTGCATAAGAATTTAAGAAAGAAAATTGAAGTTTACAACCACCATCAAACGATTTACTGATACAAGTTAAGCTGTAAGACAATAGTACGGATTTGTTGGGAAACATTGATAAAGCAGACGACAAAAATAAAAAAAACCTGCAATAGCGGCAGGGTGCAAAAACACCCGTGCTAATAGCTTTACAAAAAAACCCTACTTTATATAGATAGAGATACTAACTACATACTTCAATAGTTCGCTGCAGACACTTACGTCTTGTACGTTTACAAGTAGATCAGATAAACTGGATATTACTACAAACAAGTTAATGAAGACGGAAAACCTATAACGTACCGTTCGCTTGGATACTTAGCCAAATCGGATATAAGGCAAAAACAGACCACGGCGCCATCTAAACCATCTACATGTATTAAACTTAGTGCAACCGAAGGAAACAGTATCATCTGAAATTTTTAAATTGATCTTTAATTTATTATGTAAAACGTGGCTTTACAATTATCATAAAACACCCACGAGGTTATTACGCTATCAACGAAAAATTGTAGCAACTCATATGAAAAGAAAAACGTGACTCTGGCTGATGGGCTGACAAATACTGCGATGAAAGTAAACTTAAAAACAGGCATAAAACTGTAAGTTCGCAAAATATCTATAGTGAGTCTTTTATAGCTCAGTGGTTAGTGCACTTAAAGCAAGAATGGAAGGGCGTGGTTTCGAACCCCGCCGGAAGCTAGAATCGCCACTTCATTTCATCTCTCATATATCACTTGTCATTTATGAACAGAAGGGACGCTGGTAAACGGAAATTCTAAGGTCATAAAATGGCGTATACAGTGACAGACAAGCTGAGTAACAGCTACGTATAGTGTGAAAATGTACCGTAGAGTATCATCGGAAAACAGTTCAATGACAATAAGCCTACAAATTGAGTCAACGGTTAGCCTATGACCAGGGCGGACGCAGGTTGCAGAGAGGGGAAAGTGAGAGGGCGGATAAAGGAGATGAGGCAGACCCCCAAAAAAGATATATCACATTAGGTGTAAACCGCCTGCTCATGCTGAAATATCTAACTCTTGGGAACCTATTACAACATCGCAATAGGCATTTAACTGGTTCGATCAGGATATGCAGCTTCGGTACAAACGTTACACTACAATATGAAACTGTTCACTACGGACATTTAGCTATCATCTGATATAAACAAGGGTCGAAAAATCAAATCGATCAGACCAAGGATAAGAAGTGAACGGACAAAAACAACTTAGATAGAAGGTGACACGGACCACGATGCGCTCCAGCACATTCAAGTTAACAATTAACAATAAACAAAACCATATGTTATATAACAGAATCCGTTGTGAAAAGAGATTACCTGGATAGTTGTGCGTACACAGGAAAATTTTAGGGAATGAAATAGCTAAATTTGCTACATTTACTATATCATCAAAAGGCTGAAAATCATCTCAATCGCAGTATCATGGAGATCTATGACACAGCTCGAAATTTAACGCAAACAAAATAACCTAGAAAATTATACTATATCTTTTTAGAATGTTGTTACCGAATGTCGATAATATACGTTAGGAAATAATAATACTTGGTTGTTCACACAGTCCAACGTTTTGAATTCGCTTATATCGTAGACTGATATGAAGCCAGTTTTCTCCATTTCGTCTCTGACCGGAACTTGTCTGGTTTTTTGGTCTTTTAAAATGAATTGACACGTCTGACCAAAAACATATGTTTAAGAGATTGAATAGGCTTAATAGTTACGCATTCCTTGTGAGTAATAGGAATCCCCTATTCTCATATCCAACCAAAGCATTTACTCACACGAACGTAGGAGTTATGTATCTGAATGAATGAAACTAGATCTTCTGCTCGGTTGAAGAGAAAATCCAACGGTACCTAATGTTCAATCTTGTTAGAACCAAAGACGATTTTATCACCACACGGTGCCACGAATTCTAACTTGTACGAACTCTCAATCTTCCACAACGCTGTCCTCTCTGTACATTTCAGAAACAGTCTCGTGTTTACCATATGAGAAAATCCAGATAAATCGTGGTTGAAATATGCTCGACGTCCTGTGACCTACGATCCGGGTTCTCACACAACTCTCTCGTTTTTGTCATGGACACGTTTAGTATAAGCCGTTTAAACAGCTCATACAATTCTAGAGACATGATACTGGCAACTTAATATTGATCGGTACCATCAATGAAATAAAAACAGAGATCTGTCTTGATCGATAAACTTCAAAGCCACGACATGATTCGTGAGTGTCGAACGAATATGATTTCTCCAGTCAGGGATATCAGAAATCACAGGATGCTGCATTTCCCTACTATCGGCATAAATTTAAGTCCGGTATATCTCTAAATTTACAAAAATAAGCAAACGCTTTTGAAATTTCAATATAAACATGTTAAGTGGCAGTTCCATGTAACCATCATTTTCAATCGATTCCTTCCTAGATTCTTGCTTATATTTTGATTCTGGACAGTCTTTCATTTTATTCTAATGAATAAAGTGTCAATCTTTAAAAAAAAAATCAACAGTAACTGAGAGCAAGCAGCTTTAAGAAATGTCAAAGTTATCAGGTTATAGCCAATGTTAAGTTTTCGTGACACAATCAAAAAAAGTACAAAAGGGGCATAATTCTGTCAAAAATGACCTTGACATACAAAATTTGAGTACATTACAACCCTTATGTCATTAGCAATGCAATTTGAAAGTGCGATGAAGAAATCTTAAGAAATGGCAAAGTTAAAGCCATCGTTAAGTTTTAGTGACAAAATCTAAGCACAAAAGGGGGATAACTTGGTCAAATATGACCTTTACCTACAAAATCTGGTGGCATGACGACTTTTTCATCATAAGCAATACAATTGGGAAGTTTGATAAAGAAATATTAAGAAATGGCAAAAATATAGCCAACGTTAAGTTTATGTGACGGACTGACCGACATTATATTCTCTTTCAAAATTTCAAACATATTCTGACCATTTGATATTAAATTCACAGCTAACATTTCATCACCATTTCCACTGCAAATACTTGGAAATTTATCTCATCTATTAGGCATCATTGTCAAGTGTTTCTAGTGAACTATTTAAACTAGATGCCCACGTGCAACATGTCGAGCCTACCATATGTCAAAAGGGCTAACTCCTAACCAAGCAGAGATGGGCCAAAATACACCTAAATATTGCATGTAACATGCATATTGTGCCACAGAAAAGTGGTCTCGATTTTTCTCTAAGGCCAGTGATAAAAAAGTTACAATATAAGCTATTTATAGTAACAACAAAGGGAAGTAATTCTAAAAACAAGGGTAGCCCATGGTGGTGAACATTTGTACAAAGTAACATCAAAATCCCTCCAGACAACTTAAGATATTCTTGACTTTGAACTTTAACCTCCTTAAGTGTGACCTTGACCTTAGACCTAAGGACCTGGTTCTTGCGCATGACACTCTGTCTCATGATGGTGAACATTTGTGCCACGTAACATCAAAATCCCTCCATGCATGAAAAAGATATGGTCCGGACAAAATCGGACGGACGGACACACGCACATACACCGAACCGAACTATATCGAGCTCTCCGCTCACAAAAATTTAAATCTTTACATACAACTGCCTTAAATTTTAGACTTTTTCTGTTGTCTTCATTAAAAATCGGTATCTAATCAATATTCTAATTTGACAATTCTTTCAAATTTGTGCAAAAGGTCACCTTTGACTAGAGGTCACCTGCTGACAACAGCCAGTCACAATATCCCCCATCCAAATTTGCTCTTTAAAAGACTGGGAACAGCAGTCACCTGCCGTCCACGGTCAGTGGCCAGTGAAAAAGCATCCCGTAATCTGGACTGTGATGCGAACGCCCACTGAAATTTTAACAATTTCCACTGCTTTCTCAGATGCAGCAAAAAAAAAAAATTAGACAATCCCTTCTTTTAATAGTGCTATAATTTCGTTGGATTTAATTTTTTAATAACACGGTTCAACTATGCTTATGGTCAGTGCTATATGACAGAAACATCTGGATCTACACTACCTTGCTTCGTGATACTGTAGTTTATAAGGTTATGCAATCTTGCATAACATACTGATAAGAAGGGTTTCAATACTGCCCGGGACAATCAATAATTTTTATAACGTGCAACAATAAGAATTTAGAGGTCTCATATTTCAACAACAGGACCTTTATAAAACAGAGGAACAAAATAAAAATGAATTATAATCATGTTTTCATGATAAAATTGGTGTAGGCTCAATAACTAGTATGTACTATTCTTTGAAAGAACATGTTCATATGCCAAATATATAAAAAAGTCAGATTTCATATTTTGTTTATATAATAAATCAAGTGATTATTTTGTCTAAAAGGACACATATACTTGCTAATATTATACCAGTGTGGTTTTAAAGTTATTTCAATTTTGTCTGCTAATAACAGATAATTCATGAGAGTTATTTCTCACATTATTTCTAAATGTAAGCATCGTTCTGGACATTGATGTATTATGGTCAATCTGAACTTTATAACTTGAAAAATCAAAATGAATATTTACCATTGTCTTCATTTAAATCATATTGGGAATAAATTACACCTTCCATTAAATGTATTAAAGGCCATGTGTTAAAAAAGAACACAATGAAATGGTGGTTTCCTACAATGTCGTGTACTGCACAATTTTATGACAATACTGGTCATTAATCAGCAGGTGGCCAAATTTTTATTGCCCCTCAGGGGATTATCATACTGTCTGTCACACTAATCTAGAAAGGGGATAAGTTGCTACAGCAACATACCAACACGTACAAGCACCACTTGTTTTATTGATTTTTCTTGTGAATTCTAGTAAATGTACATCTAGAAAATGCCAGTCAGCAACAGATAAATAGTATTTGGTTTATTTATATGTGAGCTAGGTGCTTGACAATTTGAAAAATTATTTTAAAAAGCTAAAACAAAAACCACCTACATTCAAATTTTAGAAATAAAACTTTAATAGTGAATTAAGGGATGTGCATGTAGTAATAAGCATGTAGTTATTAGAATAAGTGTGAAACATTGTGAAATGAAGCTAATAATTTAAATAAATTAAATCTACATGTTTCCTTTCAGCATATAACAAAAAAATTAAAAGTTTTTTTTTATTTGTTTTACTAACATGGTAATAATTGAGATAATCTGAAGCATCAACAACTTCCAGAAAGTTACATTTATCACTGCATTAGGTGCATACAAACATCATTTAACCGTTTAATACCACTCTGGTAGAAAGTGTTCCCGCCTTTGTTTCCAGCACAGATCATGATCATTCTGCCCGGACAGAAACCCCTAATATTTTCGTTTGAAAGTTTTTAACAAAAGCTGAGAAAAATTAATTACTATCTTTACCTAATTTGACTTGGCAGCTTCTAGGCCGAGGGTTTTCCAAAGAAATGACGTCATATTCACCCGTATTCAAGGAGGTCTGAAAAGGAGTATGTAAAATTTGAAATTTTAACAAACTGAGTAACAATCCCCATACACATAATTGTCATGCATATATAAATTGGAAATAATGGCATCACTTCCAACTTCTTCGTTACGGGGGTATAGTAAACAGAATTCTGATGTGATATAATATTAATCTATGGCGTTTTCTGCAACATCCCTAATCATGGTAAAACTGAAAATTCTGATGACAATCCATGACAAAAGTTTTAAGTCCCAGGAGCACATTGAATACTCTTCATTGTTTTCTATAGAAACATGAATTTACAGGTAGAATAATGAATGATAGAACAGTGTTTGATGTATACTTTCCTTTCATTCCTTCGCCACTGTAACCTCACTTAACACATTCTCAGAATACTTTTCCTATTTTTTGCAATATCACCGTAAACAATAATGCGCTATACATGTACAAGACTTAGTATAATGTAATGCAGTTCTTTTGATTTACAAATAAAAAGCAATATAAGGAATTTTTCTCATACAAACAATTGCCAGTTTCACCGGTAAGGGATTGCTCTTTATAATGTAAAGGCTACAAGTAATTTGAAATACAAAGTGCTCCAGGGACTATAAATTTTTGGGTCATTTTAAACTTCTGGAATGTTCCGAAATAAGAGGTATAATTGATTTTGGTTCAATTTAATGTGTGGCTACCATTTTCACTTTGAGGCTCCGAAAGGTATTTTTGGCTGCAGCATCATTGAAGAATGCAGACAAAACATAATTATGATGTCAAAATGATTGTAAAGACTAACTGAAAATACTGGGTTTTATAATCAGTTACTACCACGACATGCAACTGGGGCTCACTGATAGAAAGTGAACTTAGTACACCTAGGCACGTTGCTTTCTTGGGCAAAGTAAGGCTAAACTGTAAAAAATATTAATGTAAAGTTTCCAACTAAAGTAACTTATCATTTGATTGAATGAAACAAATGAAACAAAAATAAAGATTAACTCAGGCTGAGAGTTCCATGAATGGTGGACAGAAATTTAATCTACATTTCATTACATTAGTAAACAATTTAAAAAAGAATTTAATCAATTAATATTTTCATTTTCTTCAATGTCATTACATCATAAAACATGACTGTGTAACATAGAATGACTGTTGTAAAAAAACTACATCGTAGGGCACTGACGGTTGGCGACACCGCTCTGCTAAATACATCACTATGGAACTTAGGGGTGTCAACACTCCTAGTTGTCCGACTTTCATATGATAAAGAGAAAAAATAATTTTGAAGGCAAGTTTCATCATATAACATTATGCAATAAAAGATTGATTTACAGTAAACCTAGAAGCTGATTTCAAGTTCACAACAAAAGTTGATTTATCACTTGTCTTTTATATTACGTCACGGTACGACTGTGAGCTGTAATCGTGCACGGAATTAATAAATTTGTATATGTATTTTCATTCTAAAGTAAGCATTCAAAATGTCATAAATTTCAATCAGACGAATACAATCGTTTATTCTATATCTT
>JAFMSR010000152.1:0-79015 GCA_022818135.1 Saxidomus purpurata | reverse complement strand
GTGTGTAAAGACATACTGTTTAGTTTACACCATCTAGTACTTTCATTTAAATTTTCTTGAAGATTAGCTTAGATATTATTTATGCTGCAGTCTGATTTATAGATAGTCGAATCGTCTGCATATAGGTCAATGTTAATTGTCTATGTCATTTATATAAATAAGGAATAATAAAGGACCAAGGATCGAACCCTGTGGAACACCGGAGTGGATGGGTAATGTTTCTGAATAAGAAGTGTTTACCTTAACTTTTTGTTTCCTATTACTTAAATATGACTCGAAAAATTTAATTGTTCTTTCGGAGAAATGGTACAGTTTTAATTTATGCAATAATATTTGGTGATCAACAAGATCAAAAGCCTTTCTCAAGTCAAGAAACACTGTCCCCCACATACTTTCCACAGTCAATGTGTTTCAGCCAAGTGTCTGCTAGTCGTGTCAGGGCAGTATGACAAGAGTGCTGTTGTCTGAAACCAGATTGTGTTGTATGTAAAACATTTGTCTTATTGAAGAACGCGTGTAATTGTTTAGAAGAAATATGGCGTTCAAATATGTTTGATAGTGTTGATAAAATTGATATAGGTCGATAATTGCATGGATCTGCTTCATTTCCTTCTTTGAATAGAGGAATCATTCTTTCAGTGAATCTGGAAATATTCCTTGTAAAATACTACTGTTTATTATATTTGCTGCAGTTGGAGTAATGAAATCCCCACAGTTTTTCAGTAGCTTTTGTCCTATTCAATCGAGCCCCGTAGATTTAGTAACATCCAAATTTTCAATGATTAACTTCAAATAGTGAAATAAAAAAATCTGTATCAAAATGATTATGTTTAAATTTTTCATATAAGTATTGTTTCAAATGGCCGGAAAAGTGGTCTTTATCAAGCTTGGTTTTCTGTATAATGTAAGACATTAATAAAATGTTCATTTAAAGCATTTAAAATATTTGTCTCGCCCTGTATAATTTCGTTACCATACCAAGTCAAGATCGGTGGGTCTGGAGTTCGAATCGCAGTCGATATATTTTTTGTATTTTCTGAAAAGAAAATCGCAAACATCAAGTGCACAATTTTCACGCGATTTTAAGTTTAACTTAGTGAAATTTATTAATTCATTATCGACGTTAGCAAACAACTGAAACTGTTAGCAGCTGTAGCAACAATTCTGACACATACAAACACTTGTTATAGTGTTGACCTAATAAAATGCGTGGAATTAAACTTATAAACAAAACAATAGCAAAGAACCCACTATGATGTTATACTATATTAAATACAATGTAGATCTATTAGATCTAGTTAGTTTAAAAACAAATTATATCGAAGGTGAAAGGAAGACTCGAACTCATGCCCCTTTGGTGACTATAAAATGCAAATTTTCTAACGCCAAGTCTTATAGCACTCAGCTATTGTTCTTTTCCTACAGATGCAGTCACATTTAGCCCTAATAAACTTTACACAAGAGAACAAAATATCAGTATAAACAATACTACCATGTAAATTTTTTGGAAATTGGTGATGGTTGATGTTGAGGCATGGCCCCAAAAGAACTCGAGGAAACCAATTCTGGTTGAACATGCAAAACAATTTTTTTTTTAAATCTAGTATTGAAACTTTACTTTACCTTTATCCTTATTTGTTTGACATGAATGAAGTTTTTTATGATTATTTGCCGTAAAACATTTTAAAATGGTTTAAAAGCTGAAAATGATAAGTAAAACAGCAGAAAAAGTTTTAAAAAATATTGGGTTTCAGTGGGAATCGAACTCATTCGTAAAAGTACACTTATGGAGATGCAGGCGTCTTTACCAATTACACCATTTAGGTAATGGAATCCTCTATATATGCATACATTTGTGTCCCGACTATAACTTTATCATGCTTTGAAGGATTTTAAAATCACTTGGCACAAATGTCTAGCACATCAAGCCGATGTGCCGCGTACAATACCCACGCCCCGAGCTCAAAGGTCAAGGTCACACTTTGAGTTATAGGTAATGGAATCCTGTATATATGCATACATTTGTGTCAGGATTTTAACTTTTAATGCATTAATTGATCTAAAATAACTTTGCACAAATGTTCAGCATATCAAGACAATGTGTTGTCTGCATGAACCATGTCCCTACCTCAAAGGTCAAGGTCACACTTAGTGTTTAAAAGTAATGGAATACTGTATGCATGGTAACTCTGTCATGCATGGAAGGATTTTAAAATTACATAGCACATTTATTGAGCACATGAAGAGGACAGAGACTGTGAGACACCTCTTTCGGGGGCATTCGTCACTTGTGAGGGACAGCTCTTGTTCTCTATTTTTCTCAGCGTAGATGGCGCCTGAAACGTGAAACACGCTTTCTTCTATGAAACGAACGGCAACCCAATAACAAACGACACTCTTAAATTAATTTTCTAAAGACTGTATCTACAGTTTTCATCTCAGAAGTACCTCAATTGTTCAATGAAGAGAGACGCATATAGTCGATCTGTTGCTTAAGTCTCCATGCATCTTTACTCACCGCGTATTAAATATAGCGGGCTGCGCTGCGGCCGCAATAAAACTTATAACATTCATGTTTTACCATGAATTACAGTATAGAGTTTCCCGATCGTGCGTAGATTGGCATCAGGCGTTAGAGTTATCTCCTCCTGTTATTCTGGGCATTTTTATAACATCTTCACAATTTCTCCTTCCCTTGACTCTGTTGAGATGACCTTTGATTGAGACAAATTTTTGATAGAGATACTTTCTGAAAAGGAAAATGAGACTTGAAGAAAAATATTAAGACCTCTCAATCTCAACAGACTTTTATAAGTCTAGATCGTGCGCTATATACCTTAATTTTACAATACGGAGTTTTGGTGTGGTCATGCCTCACCAAACACAATTTACATACATGTATAACTAGAAGAATATTTAAGGACTTCCATGGGCTACAAACAATGATGGTCTTTGCAAGAATTATAATGTAATACATATTCTTAACAGTTTTATTGATACTGGTCTTTTTCCCGGAAGCTGTAAAAACAATTCGAACGTTATCTTTTACCTATGGAAGCCTTGGAGGGCCACTTTTGAGTTTCGACTTACGGGTGTTTTTGACTTTTAAGTTATGACTTTCAACTTTTGACTTTTGACTTATGACTGCTACTTTCAGACACTTTAAGAGGAATGGTACTGCATAAAAAGCATAATGATCTGCTGTGACAATATAAACTGGGATTCGAACCTGTATTAAGGTTTTAAAATGATGTTTGTGCGTAGCACTGTAAACTTGTTTGCTGTAAATAAATGAACTAAGTTACTTTTGTCTTTGTCATTTATTTTAGTATCAATGAGCCGTGACGGCGCGTCAGGAGGCGACCTTGGGAGCCTCCGCAGTGAGCGGCGACGCAACTCTCGGCTCGGGAGGCCTTGTGGGTGTCCTCTTTCTTTAATAATAATAACAATAATAATAATAATAATAATAATAATAATAATAATAATAATAATAATAATAATCTCTTTATTTAAAGAAGCTAGCTCATTAAGCATAATGTACATAAAGCAACATATTTCTTATCTACCATGAGACCTTCTTTTAACAATAATAATATACAATTGAGAATTTTCTTTAGGGGGGGTTGGGGGACTTGCCCCCCCAGGCGTCAAGCCAACTATGAAGGAACTGTAAAAAAAAAATTGAATTTTTTTTCGTTGCTATGGTAACATTTTTAAAAAATTACTTTTTATGTTTGTATGTATCTATATGTTAATATCACAAGGTATACCGAAGGAAATTAAAGTGCTGTAATATGTATAAGTATATTGTTATATTGTTGGGTCCTCAGTGGCAGGTTCCTAGTATTACCTGAACCTGCCGCTGAAGGTCCTCAGTGAGGACCGTGTATAGGGTTAGGGTTAGGGTTAGGATTAGGGTTTCTTTTTTCATAAGTGATAAGTAATAAGTCAAAAGTCAAAAGTCAAAAGTGATAAGTAATAAGTCAAAAGTAATAAGTCAAAAGTCAAAAGTCAAAAGTAATAAGTCATAAATCATAAGTAATAAGTCAAAAGTCAAAACAAAAAGCGTGTTAAAACACGTTTTATTTTGTTACTATTGACACAAATGATGTAACTTTTATATATATATAATTGATTTTATTAAAATCTTTTAAATAGAAATTGTATTTATTGAGTGTTGACGTGTTTATATTGTTTTAATAAAAACGCCAAAGAGGCAATACAGTAGTTCTAGTCATAAGTCAAAAGTACGGCGTACAAAAGTCATAAGTCAAAAGTAAAAAAACACCCGCAAGTCGAAACTCAAAAGTGGCCCTCCAAGGCTTCCATATTTACCACATGTAAACATATCGTACGGCTTTTTAAAACAAATTGTTTAGTCAAGACTTTTTAAAAATATTGATTCATGATGTATCTCGTAATATCTATCTAGTCATAGCAGTTCAGATTCAAATTTTAAATGCTTAGCACTCCGTCGTGAGCGCTTTCAGTTAGGCAAAAGTCAGTGTTTCGATTTTGGTTGGTTGAGTCTTGCAAAGTTGAGAAGCTCGGACGTTTCCGTAGTAAAGCCGAGAAATCTTTACGGAAAAGAAAGTTGATAAACGTTTGAGGTTTCTAATAGGGATTGATATATTATTTAATTAAAGAGTTTTGTACATTTTAAGTTTTAACATATTTTTTTCTTTTCTTGCAATCAAATGGTTATAGGACATCAAACGACAAAGGATTTTATAATCGGATTTTACTGACTTTAGGTCGGTTTTCTTTCAAACGTTTCCCTTATGGTTGCCTCAAAGCCTAGTACCAGCCGGTAAAATCCGTTAGGAGTTTCTGAGTAAATATCACTACTATATCCACTATGAACGAAGCATTACACCGTTACACCGTACAAAGAAATACCATATAAAGATCAACAATAAGATCACACCTTTGTGTCCATACTTGATCTTTTAGTCAGTAGGAAAACTCAAGGAGAAAAAGGACAGTCAAAAGTAAGGTAAACATCTATAAGTTATTAATTAATTTATCATAGCGTTTTAAAATTCAACCAAGTTACGGAGTTGATACTGAAAATAAAGGGTGACTATTCGGAGAAACAAAGGCAAAAGTCAATTTGACCAAGTCTTGTTTCTATCAGCATTCTATCTGTTTATGAAAGAAACTTTAATTAAACATTTGTAAAATGAGGTTGTGACACCGGAAACATGAAGTTGTGTAATAGAAAAATAATTAAAAATAAGAAGGTAAAACAAGCTTTTGGAGATCGAGTTTGTCCGAGATTTTGTATAAAATTGCAATGGAAACGTTTGGCAAAGATATAACTGCTGCTCAGAAATATGGGAAGGAAAATATGGAGAAAACATTGAATTGTTTCACACAAAGTTTTGTAGAAAATATCTGAAGGTGAACGCGTCCACAACTTTTTGGATATATGGTGAACTCGGTAGAGTACCGATGAAAATCAGAAGACAACTAAATATAATCAGATACTGGACAACAATTTAAAAAAAAATTATGCGACAATTCTCTTGTTGAACAACATCTTAATTTCAGACACAAATTAAAGTTAATAAGCGAATGGTATAGTACACTCAAGGGAGACATAGTAAATAACATACAAAGGCTTGAATAGGGCTCATCAAATAAAATTTATTCTAGATAAGTCTTGGTATGTCAGATATTTGGTATAATACTGAAAATTGTAATATATCAGTATCGTGCAGATATGTATTGCACAGTTGGTACACCATACTTTTCGAATTTGTGTTCTGTTATACCCTTGAATTTGGTATATTTTGAAGACATGTACAGTACCTCTTTTAGAAGGCCTTTTTGTTAATTTTTGTGTGCATTGATATGGATAAAATAAGAATCGCATGAAAAGGACATACCGTGTTTTAAAGGTCACATGTACAAAATGTTTAAGAAATAATAAATACCGGTATGTCCCTGTATTATGAGTTGAATATTTTTATTTGTCTTTGAAAAATACTATATTCAACGTGTAGTAGAATTATTTGTTTCTTATAATGGACTAGTGCGTCACTTAGCACACATGATGTACGTGGAAATCGTGAAAATAATGTACAAATTCTTTTCCTCTATATTTACACAGGAAAAGTTGTTGGTCGTGTTAGCTTGCGACAGACTGTCAGTGTTGATTCGGCCATTCGCTGTTTGACCACATGGATGGGCATTCTGGCCATGGTCTGGCAGATTCGCTTGACGCCGGTAGGTAAGTTTTAAATTTTTATTTTCACATTGATGATAAATGTTGATTATGATCCACGCCAAATCGAAATTTTCCACATCATTTATGACATGGACAGGGTAACTAGCGTGGGAATTCAGGATCTTGGTGTTTTCCGTTCATCCCGGAGGTTGCGGGTTCGAGCTCCACTGGGGTCACCACCGTACCCCTTCATATCACACCAGTACTGGTTTTCCAGGAAGCGGACTCGAGAGTGACTCAATAAGCTACAAGCTAAACAAATGGTGAAAGCTTGAATAAAGAAGTAATATTTCAAAAAAGACTTTTGAAGTTTAACACACAATATCCCATCTTTCATCTCGTATATGTTTACACTGATATGGTCACAACGATTTCCTCAATCCCTTCTTTCGGCGCAAGTATTGGGCAGAACTCAAGGAAGCAGTCATTTTCATTTGCAAGAACTTGTTATACCATCGTTTAAATATTTAATAATTAGGTCTAAATGAAATACTATACAGTGTAACTTTTTAAGCGATCACCTGAGGGACAAGTAATTTGTTGAGTTGTTAATAAAACGATCTCTTCGTACAACATGCGTACCTTTGAAACAACCGCGCAGGTGGTGGCGCATTGGTGAAACGCGAGTGTGTTTAAGCACTGCGCTAATCGGTCTCTCCAGGCGGTGCTCTTGTTAAGCAATGTAGATACATGCATTGACTAACACACAATAAGAAAAAATTATATAACATAGCAAAATACATTAAAGATGCATTTGAACTAAGAAAGAATACTCTGGAAAACTTATTTTAAATATTGAAGCTTGTATATATTTGCCACATATATGTTTGTTGTAGTGTTTATATATGTATGTTGATATATGTATGTATTTGTTTGTCTTCGCCATAATTGTATGTATATATGGCCAAAGGCATTTCCTATGCTGATTGCCAATAAACTTGAAACTTGAAACTTGAATTGACTGAAGATCATATATGATTGATTAAACAGCTTTGTATCAAAATCACCTAAGATAGAATCGCATTAGCAAAATTGAAAGACATTTTAAAATAGAATATCAATTGCACAACACTATTTTGTACTATTATATTGATAAAATGAAAAATTAGATTCAAACACATTTTGAATTGCCCTAGATTTAGATCTTAGAAATACTTATTGACTGAGTTAAAATCATTTACATAATATTGCATTATTTTTGTGACAAAAATATATGTGATAATAAATTATCATTCTGTAGGTTTGGATCAAAGTATGCCATGAAAAAAATTGTTCAGTCCACTGCACATATATATGTGCACTTACAATTTTATTAAGCAGATCTTTTCACACTATATAATGATTTCTGGCTGAATTCTTTCATTACAAGTTAACAAGAAAACGTTAGAAAGTGGTTATAACCAGTGAAAATATATTGAATATTGCAAGTATGCACTTAACAACAGTTTTTAGATGTTCTCACATCAGCTAGTCCGAAACTGACATGTATACAGGATGATGCATTGACACCAGTTTCTCCAGATAATTTTAATTAAAGTATTTTATCACTTTAATTTGCTTTCATTTTAAATTATTTCTTATTAATAAATCGAACAGGGTAATCAATAATTTATGATCCAATAAAACTGACCGATAAGGAGAGTAACTCTGTCATGCTTTGGCTTAAAGCGTAAAAATGCAGTACATTCCATTTATTCACTGTATGATTTTACTCCAGGAAGACCCAGAAAAACCTAAAAGCAAGCAACTGTACTAATAGTTAGCACTTCAGCATGATTCCTAATTATACCCAGGCAGTGACCCCATACTCTTCATGGTGCATTATTTTCCCACATCTGTTTGGGTCAAGCTTATCAGATACAGGGCATTTTTACATTATAAACTTCATTCAATGAATCACAAGGAAATCTAAATGAAGTTAAATACAAGTATTTATTTTATTAGAATTCAAGCTATTTTTTCCTTTAATATAAAGATTACTGAGTTATACAATAAATGAAGGAAAACATGCAACAATTAATTTGTGCTTAGGAGTCATAGATATGAACAGGCTCACTTCATGTAGTAAGTAAAGTTCATTATTAAAATTAATCTGGCTTTGTCTTTAAAGTAGGAATTCCTTTGTCTTATGTTTAGTAAAAAATTGTGTTTAACTTTACTAGATGATCCTGGGACACTGCCTTTGTATGATTTGAACCAACACATCACCTTTAGCGATACAGAATAAAACAATGTCTACTTGTTCTTATCATTTCCTTGGTGTTGAAGTCAATGGTCGCTTTCTCATGTAAAAATTTTAAATTTAAAAATATTAATGCAATCACAAAAAAAGTATTTACCACTTGCATATATCTATTTTAGAACAGTGCACCTTCAGTATTTTGAAATGGATATAATATTTACAGGCTAATCAGCCGTCAAACAATTAACAGAGTCTGCAAAGTCTGGTGGTCAGTTTTTATGTAATTTATGGTTCCCTTGCTGTGCCTAAATGGTATGTGGCATCTAGCAATTACTTGATAATTTAACAGATATGATTCCTCTACCTGTATTAGCATTCTCAATGTTGAGAGGAATGTTCTGACTAAAATTTTACTTAAGAAATAATAACTGCCTCCCTGTATTTTATCGTTGAATAAAATATAGTCAGGAATTTGGATGCGTAGTAATTAAATCACGAGTGCGTAGCACGAGTGATTTAATTTTTCGCATCCAAATGACTGACTGTATTTTATTCAACGATAAAATATAGGGAACAATTTATTATTTCGATTCTAACACGTTAGTTCCTTTGAAAACAACCCGAACTTGATTTAACGCGTAGTAGTACAATTGTAACCTCAAAACGCGAGATACGATTGGACGCGCTTGTTTAAATACGTCACGTCGTTACGTCATTTAAGGCACGTCGTCCTTGGAAAAACGTGCTGTATTTTATCGTAAAATAAAATACAGGCTTTTCCCTATATGTCTATATAGGAAAAGCATCCGCTTGTGTTAGAATCTGTATTATCGTTTTTCTTGCCGTTATCCAAATGATAGGATCACGATCTTCACAAAATCTGCTTTTCACAAAACTAAAAGTAATCGAAGACAAACAAATTCATACACATTTTAACAACATTTATTATGCAGATGCATTTGATAATTGGTAAAATTTCGCGGGGGGAAATACGACTGCATGATTTCCTAGAAAAACAACATCGATTTTAAAAAGTAACAGTCGAATTACAACTGAATTTTGTTGAATTTTCTAAATAGGTATATGTATTTGTATTCATCGCTTCTGTAGATGAATGTTTTCATAAAACAATGCTCTGATCCTGAACTAGATCTACCAGTGATCCGAAACTACATATACTGAAGTCCTATGGGCATTTCTTATTTTAACTTGTCGCGTTAATATTTTAGGATATTATACTTTTTTATATTCAGTGCTAAATGCTAGGTTTTGCTTCAATTTTCTAATGTCTATAGCACTTTCCGCCACGAGCTCATGGCGTAGATTTTGGAAGCGGTTTACATATACAAGCTATTTCAAAAACATCTCTAAAGAAATTTCCCGTCAGAGAAATAGATTATTCATTTCTAAATCAAATTTAAACCAAGAAGAAGTCTTGCTTACCTTCCAACCTTCCAAGTCATTATTATATTAAATACATTTAAACCATTCACGGGTATAATTTTCTGTTATGTACACATTCTAGCTCGACTTTTCGAAGAAAAGGGGAGCTATCCTACTCGCCCCGGCGTCGGCGTCGGCGTCCGCGTTGGTGTCACACCTTGGTTAAGTTTTTCGTACCACCCCACTTTATTTCAAAAGTATTAGAGGTATGGCTTTGAAACTTGCCATACTTGTTTACCATCATAACCTCCATCAATAGACAAGAGTACATAACTCTATCAAGATTTTTGACATAATTATGCCACTTTTTTACTTAGAAAATACATTGAATATGGGTAAAATCCACTTATTGCCTTAACCCTTTGAGATATTGCTTTGAAACTTTGAATGCTTGTTTACATCATTACCCCCATCTGTAGGCAAGAGAAGGTAACTCTGTCAGGGATTTGTTTTAAAAATTAAGGCCCTTTATAGACTTAGAATCTTGGTTAAGTTTTTCGTACCAGTCCACTTTTTGACTAAACTGTTTGAGATATTGATTTGAAATACTTGTTTACCATCATAATCCCCAAACATGGACAGGAGAAGGTAATTACGTCAAGGATTTTATTTGAGTTATGGCCCTTTTTGACTTAGAAACTCAGTTAAAATTTTCATTCTTGTCCACTTGTTGACTTAACTATTTGAAATATTACTTTGAAAGTTGGAGTACTTATGTACCATCATGAGACCTATCTGTAAGCAAAAGATGATAACTCTGTGAAAATGTTTCTTGATTTGTACTTAGAAATTCCTAGTTAAAGTCTTGTGTGCCCTTAACTGTCAAAGTTTTGTTTTATTGGCAAGCACTAAAAAAGTCGACGCGCTGTCCTGCTGACAGCTCTTGTTATGTATGTCTACTGGAAATTTTGCATATACATGTATTTCATGTAAAACGTCACCATGCACAAAAAAATGTAATAATAATATTAATAATAATATTATTATTAATAATAATAATAATAAAAAGAAACAACATGATGTCTAAATTTTCAAAATGTTTCAACAAGCCGGCAGGGTAGTTTTACATGAAGCTCTCGTAGTGTCAGAACTTTCCTTTTTAGATCGATCAACACATATTAGAAATATAGTGCAGTATGTTTTTCAATGATGATGCAAAAATAAGAACGGCTTTCTGGTATGTCAACATTGTTTTAGAGTGAATAGAACATGATTTAGTTACTGAAAATAGTAATGATCCAAAGCACTCACTAGCCGCCGAGACAGCAGTTTATACTTAAAGCTGCTCGTTTTCAGATTTTGGTGAAAAATTATGTTCATCTAATTGTCTGAAAATTACAAATTTAATAACGAATCATCCAATAAAGAGGTTCCAGTATTATTTCCTGTAAAGTATACATTGTGTCTTTTTTTTTAAAATTGTTTTCTTAAAATTATACACTAACAAATAATAAAGCGTTACAAGCACTTTTGAAATTCCCATTTATAAACGTATTATGTAGCGGTTTAAAAATGTCATTATTTCAATATTCCAAAGTTGTTCGCTTTGCCTTTCACTTTATACCGTAAAAACGTTTAGCTTACGGTAACTGTTGCTTCTATGGAAGGCCAAACCTGTCTTATCCCGCGAATTCGTTTTTTTACGGTATGGTTGTCGGAATGATATAAAAATCGTATATGTTAGACTCGTCTTCTCGGTTTATTTCACATAATTATTGTCTATCATAACAAGGTTATAAGTATTTCTTGTGTAGTAAACAAGTAGAGATTTAATACACAGGCACAGGCGTACTTTATGATTTTATACACCAAGAAATACATGTAGTTCAAACATTTAAATGCTTGCCAACTACTCCTCAGAAACCTCCTTTAATTTCATAAAAAGTGCAATATCAATAAGGTACAGACTGTATCTTTCCTAAAGATATGAACTTGCAAATTAATTAAAATCACTGAATATATTGGGATTTTTTAGTAATTTAAAAACAATGATCCACAAGAAATTTTTTTAAAACTGGATTTTCACGAACATACAGCTTTTAAGTCGTTCGTGAATCGCCCTCGCGTTGCCTATCCGCTTATGTCCGGTAACCGTTTCAGCACAGAAAGTTACAAGGTCCGAATGAGACAAGGGTGTGTAAGTGGATGGTAACTTGACATGTGTTATGCTCCCGAAGGATGGCATATTAAAATCGCACCGTCCGTCCATCTGTCCGTCCGTCTGTGCGTCCGACCTTACATTTTTTCGTGTCCTGGCTGTAACTTTGTCATGCATTAAAATATTGTGGAATAGCTTGGCATAAATGTTCAGCACATCAAGAAGGTGTGTCGCATGCAAGACATATGGCCATACCTTCACGATCTAGGTCACATTTAGAGTTTGAAGGTAATGAAATCCTCTATGCATGCAAATATTCGTGTTCGGACTATAACTTTATCATGCATGCAAGAATTCTGAAATAACTTGGCACAAATGTTTAGCACAATAAGACGACGTGATGCGTGCAAGACCCACGTCCCTATTTTAAAGGTCAGGGTCACATTAAGAGTTTGAAGGTAATGGAATCCTATATATTTGCACACATTCGTGTCTGAATTATATTTTTGTCATGCATTCATTGATCTAAAAATAACTTGTCACAATTGTTCAGCACACCAAGCCAATGTGTCGCGTGCAATACCCACGTCCCTCCCTCAAAGGTCTGGGTCACTATTATAGCTTATAGGTAATGGAATCCGGTATATATGTATACAATTGTGTCCGGACTGTAACTTTGTCGTTCATTGATTGATTTTAAAATAACATGGCACAAATGTTCAGCATATCAAGACAATTAGTTGTGTGCAAGAACGACGTCTCAACGTCAAAGGTCAAGGTCATACTTTGTATTTAAAAGTAATGGAATACTGTTTACATGGTTTCTTTGTCATGCATGGAGGATTTTAAATTTACATGGCACAATTATTGAGCACATGGAGAGGACATAGACTGTGATACACCTCTTTCCGTTTCGGGGACATTTGTCCCTTGTAAGGGACAGATGTTTTCCTTTTATATTTGCATGTATATCCGTATTAACTTCATTGCTTTACTAATTGTTGTTTGTTTTTGTTTCAGGTGGCTTTGCCGAAGAATACAGAAGAAGATACCGAGGAAAGCGTGTTTCACCGTCGTGTCCGTTATGTATAATTTCCTTCAAATAGTTTCTTTTCTTTTCTTTTTCATTTTACGTGATGATTGTGCTGCCATTCCGTGAGTCTACCGTAGCGCTGCATGCAGTATGAGCACCATACCTTGGCAGCTTTGCAATCGTTCGTGAACCACCCTCGCTTTGCCTGCCCGCCTTTGTCGGATAACAGCATCAGCAGCGAAAAGTGGCAAGCTCCGTGTCTTTGGGCAGAGAGCAGAGGAGGGTGTGTTAGTGGTTGGCCACTTGCCTTTTGTTCCTTTTATGTTTGCATGTATATCCGTATTAACTTCATTGCTCTTCTAATTGTTGTTAGTTGTGTGTTTCAGGTGGCTTTGCCGAAGAATACAGAAGAAGATACCGGTGTTCGCGTCCGTACCGCGCCGTTGTTTTCCCGTCGTGTCCGGTATGTTTAGTTTTCTTTAATTAATTTGTTTTCTATTCTTTTCTCATTTAACGTGATGATTGTGCTGCCATTCCGTGAGTCTACCGTAGCGCTGCATGCAGTCTGAGCACCATACCTTGGCAGCTTTGCAATCATTCGTGAACCACCCTCGCTTTGCCTGCCCGCTTTTGTCCGATAACCGCATCAGCAGCGAAAAGTGGCAAGCTCCGTGTCTTTGGGCAGAGAGCAGAGGAGGGTGTGTTAGTGGTTGGCCACTTGCCTTTTGTTCCTTTTATGTTTGCATGTATATCCGTATTAACTTGATTGCTCTACTAATTGTTGTTAGTTGTGTGTTTCAGGTGGCTTTGCCGAAGAATACAGAAGAAGATACCGGTGTTCGCGTCCGTACCGCGCCGTTTTTTTTCCGTTGTGTCCGGTATGTTTAGTTTTCTTTAATTAGTTTGTTTTCTATTCTTTTTTCATTTAACGTGATGATTGTGCTGCCATTCCGTGAGTCTACCGTAGCGCTGCATGCAGTCTGAGCACCATACCTTGGCAGCTTTGCAATCGTTCGTGAACCACCCTCGCTTTGCCTGCCCGCTTTTGTCCGATAACCGCATCAGCAGCGAAAAGTGGCAAGCTCCGTGTCTTTGGGCAGAGAGCAGAGGAGGGCGTGTTAGTGGTTGGCCACTTGCCTTTTGTTCCTTTTATGTTTGCATGTATATCCGTATTAACTTGATTGCTCTACTAATTGTTGTTAGTTGTGTGTTTCAGGTGGCTTTGCCGAAGAATACAGAAGAAGATACCGGTGTTCGCGTTCGTACCGCGCCGTTGTTTTCCCGTCGTGTCCGGTATGTTTAGTTTTCTTTAATTAATTTGTTTTCTATTCTTTTTTCATTTAACGTGATGATTGTGCTGCCATTCCGTGAGTCTACCGTAGCGCTGCATGCAGTCTGAGCACCATACCTTGGCAGCTTTGCAATCGTTCGTGAACCACCCTCGCTTTGCCTGCCCGCTTTTGTCCGATAACCGCATCAGCAGCGAAAAGTGGCAAGCTCCGTGTCTTTGGGCAGAGAGCAGAGGAGGGTGTGTTAGTGGTTGGCCACTTGCCTTTTGTTCCTTTTATGTTTGCATGTATATCCGTATTAACTTGATTGCTCTACTAATTGTTGTTAGTTGTGTGTTTCAGGTGGCTTTGCCGAAGAATACAGAAGAAGATACCGGTGTTCGCGTCCGTACCGCGCCGTTTTTTTCCCGTCGTGTCCGGTATGTTTAGTTTTGTTTAATTAGTTTGTTTTCTATTCTTTTTTCATTTAACGTGATGATTGTGCTGCCATTCCGTGAGTCTACCGTAGCGCTGCATGCAGTCTGAGCACCATACCTTGGCAGCTTTGCAATCGTTCGTGAACCACCCTCGCTTTGCCTGCCCGCTTTTGTCCGATAACCGAATCAGCAGCGAAAAGTGGCAAGCTCCGTGTCTTTGGGCAGAGAGCAGAGGAGGGTGTGTTAGTGGTTGGCCACTTGCCTTTTGTTCCTTTTATGTTTGCATGTATATCCGTATTAACTTCATTGCTCTACTAATTGTTGTTAGTTGTGTGTTTCAGGTGGCTTTGCCGAAGAATACAGAAGAAGATACCGGTGTTCGCGTCCGTACCGCGCCGTTTTTTCCCCGTTGTGTCCGGTATGTTTAGTTTTCTTTAATTAGTTTGTTTTCTATTCTCTTTTCATTTAACGTGATGATTGTGCTGCTATTCCGTGAGTCTACCGTAGCGCTGCATGCAGTCTGAGCACCATACCTTGGCAGCTTTGCAATCATTCGTGAACCACCCTCGCTTTGCCTGCCCGCTTTTGTCCGATAACCGCAGCAGCAGCGAAAAGTGGCAAGCTCCGTGTCTTTGGGCAGAGAGTAGAGGAGGGTGTGTTAGTGGTTGGCCACTTGCCTTTTGTTCCTTTTATGTTTTTCATGTATATCCGTAGTAACTTCATTGCTCTACTAATTGTTGTTAGTTGTGTGTTTCAGGTGGCTTTGCCGAAGAATACAGAAGAAGATACCGGTGTTCGCGTCCGTACCGCGCCGTTTTTTCCCCGTCGTGTCCGGTATGTTTAGTTTTCTTTAATTAGTTTGTTTTCTATTCTTTTTTCATTTAACGTGATGATTGTGCTGCCATTCCGTGAGTCTACCGTAGCGCTGCATGCAGTCTGAGCACCATACCTTGGCAGCTTTGCAATCGTTCGTGAACCACCCTCGCTTTGCCTGCCCGCTTTTGTCCGATAACCGCATCAGCAGCGAAAAGTGGCAAGCTCCGTGTCTTTGGGCAGAGAGCAGAGGAGGGTGTGTTAGTGGTTGGCCACTTGCCTTTTGTTCCTTTTATGTTTGCATGTATATCCGTATTAACTTCATTGCTCTACTAATTGTTGTTAGTTGTGTGTTTCAGGTGGCTTTGCCGAAGAATACAGAAGAAGATACCGGTGTTCGTGTCCGTACCGCGCCGTTGTTTTCCCGTCGTGACCGGTATGTTTAGTTTTGTTTAATTAGTTTGTTTTCTATTCTTTTTTCATTTAACGTGATGATTGTGCTGCTATTCCGTGAGTCTACCGTAGCGCTGCATGCAGTCTGAGCACCATACCTTGGCAGCTTTGCAATCATTCGTGAACCACCCTCGCTTTGCCTGCCCGCTTTTGTCCGATAACCGCATCAGCAGCGAAAAGTGGCAAGCTCCGTGTCTTTGGGCAGAGAGCAGAGGAGGGTGTGTTAGTGGTTGGCCACTTGCCTTTTGTTCCTTTTATGTTTGCATGTATATCCGTATTAACTTGATTGCTCTACTAATTGTTGTTAGTTGTGTGTTTCAGGTGGCTTTGCCGAAGAATACAGAAGAAGATACCGGTGTTCGCGTCCGTACCGCGCCGTTTTTTTTCCGTTGTGTCCGGTATGTTTAGTTTTCTTTAATTAGTTTGTTTTCTATTCTTTTTTCATTTAACGTGATGATTGTGCTGCCATTCCGTGAGTCTACCGTAGCGCTGCATGCAGTCTGAGCACCATACCTTGGCAGCTTTGCAATCGTTCGTGAACCACCCTCGCTTTGCCTGCCCGCTTTTGTCCGATAACCGCATCAGCAGCGAAAAGTGGCAAGCTCCGTGTCTTTGGGCAGAGAGCAGAGGAGGGTGTGTTAGTGGTTGGCCACTTGCCTTTTGTTCCTTTTATGTTTGCATGTATATCCGTATTAACTTCATTGCTCTACTGATTGTTGTTAGTTGTGTGTTTCAGGTGGCTTTGCCGAAGAATACAGAAGAAGATACCGGTGTTCGCGTCCGTACCGCGCCGTTTTTTTCCCGTCGTGTCCGGTATGTTTAGTTTTCTTGAATTAGTTTGTTTTCTATTCATTTTTCATTTAACGTGATGATTGTGCTGCCATTCCGTGAGTCTACCGTAGCGCTGCATGCAGTCTGAGCACCATACCTTGGCAGCTTTGCAATCGTTCGTGAACCACCCTCGCTTTGCCTGCCCGCTTTTGTCCGATAACCGCATCAGCAGCGAAAAGTGGCAAGCTCCGTGTCTTTGGGCAGAGAGCAGAGGAGGGTGTGTTAGTGGTTGGCCACTTGCCTTTTGTTCCTTTTATGTTTGCATGTATATCCGTAGTAACTTCATTGCTCTACTAATTGTTGTTAGTTGTGTGTTTCAGGTGGCTTTGCCGAAGAATACAGAAGAAGATACCGGTGTTCGCGTCCGTACCGCGCCGTTTTTTCCCATCGTGTCCGGTTTGTTTAGTTTTCTTCAATTAGTTTGTTTTCTATTCTTTTTTCATTTAACGTGATGATTGTGCTGCCATTCCGTGAGTCTACCGTAGCGCTGCATGCAGTCTGAGCACCATACCTTGGCAGCTTTGCAATCGTTCGTGAACCACCCTCGCTTTTCCTGCCCGCTTTTGTCCGTTAACCGCATCAGCAGCGAAAAGTGGCAAGCTCCGTGTCTTTGGGCAGAGAGCAGAGGAGGGTGTGTTAGTGGTTGGCCACTTGCCTTTTGTTCCTTTTATGTTTGCATGTATATCCGTATTAACTTCATTGCTCTACTAATTGTTGTTAGTTGTGTGTTTCAGGTGGCTTTGCCGAAGAATACAGAAGAAGATACCGGTGTTCGCGTCCGTACCGCGCCGTTGTTTTCCCGTCGTGACCGGTATGTTTAATTTTCTTTAATTAGTTTGTTTTCTATTCTTTTTTCATTTAACGTGATGATTGTGCTGCCATTCCGTGAGTCTACCGTAGCGCTGCATGCAGTCTGAGCACCATACCTTGGCAGCTTTGCAATCGTTCGTGAACCACCCTCGCTTTGCCTGCCCGCTTTTGTCTGATAACAGCATCAGCAGCGAAAAGTGGCAAGCTCCGTGTCTTTGGGCAGAGAGCAGAGGAGGGTGTGTTAGTGGTTGGTCACTTGCCTTTTGTTCCTTTTATGTTTGCATGTATATCCGTATTAACTTCATTGCTCTACTAATTGTTGTTAGTTGTGTGTTTCAGGTGGCTTTGCCGAAGAATACAGAAGAAGATACCGGTATTCGCGTCCGTACCGCGCCGTTTTTTTCCCGTCGTGTCCGGTATGTTTAGTTTTCTTTAATTAGTTTGTTTTCTATTCTTTTTTCATTTAACGTGATGATTGTGCTGCCATTCCGTGAGTCTACCGTAGCGCTGCATGCAGTCTGAGCACCATACCTTGGCAGCTTTGCAATCGTTCGTGAACCACCCTCGCTCTGCCTGCCTGCTTTTGTCCGATAACCGCATCAGCAGCGAAAAGTGGCAAGCTCCGTGTCTTTGGGCAGAGAGCAGAGGAGGGTGTGTTAGTGGTTGGCCACTTGCCTTTTGTTCCTTTTATGTTTGCATGTATATCCGTATTAACTTGATTGCTCTACTAATTGTTGTTAGTTGTGTGTTTCAGGTGGCTTTGCCGAAGAATACAAAAGAAGATACCGGTGTTCGCGTCCGTACCGCGCCGTTTTTTTCCCGTCGTGACCGGTATGTTTAGTTTTGTTTAATTAGTTTGTTTTCTATTCTTTTTTCATTTAACGTGATGATTGTGCTGCCATTCCGTGAGTCTACCGTAGCGCTGCATGCAGTCTGAGCACCATACCTTGGCAGCTTTGCAATCATTCGTGAACCACCCTCGCTTTGCCTGCCCGCTTTTGTCCGATAACCGCATCAGCAGCGAAAAGTGGCAAGCTCCGTGTCTTTGGGCAGAGAGCAGAGGAGGGTGTGTTAGTGGTTGGCCACTTGCCTTTTGTTCCTTTTATGTTTTTCATGTATATCCGTAGTAACTTCATTGCTCTACTAATTGTTGTTAGTTGTGTGTTTCAGGTGGCTTTGCCGAAGAATACAGAAGAAGATACCGGTGTTCGCGTCCGTACCGCGCCGTTTTTTCCCCGTCGTGTCCGGTATGTTTAGTTTTCTTTAATTAGTTTGTTTTCTATTCTTTTTTCATTTAACGTGATGATTGTGCTGCCATTCCGTGAGTCTACCGTAGCGCTGCTTGCAGTCTGAGCACCATACCTTGGCAGCTTTGCAATCGTTCGTGAACCACCCTCGCTTTGCCTGCCCGCTTTTGTCCGATAACCGCATCAGCAGCGAAAAGTGGCAAGCTCCGTGTCTTTGGGCAGAGAGCAGAGGAGGGTGTGTTAGTGGTTGGCCACTTGCCTTTTGTTCCTTTTATGTTTGCATGTATATCCGTATTAACTTCATTGCTCTACTAATTGTTGTTAGTTGTGTGTTTCAGGTGGCTTTGCCGAAGAATACAGAAGAAGATACCGGTGTTCGCGTCCGTACCGCGCCGTTGTTTTCCCGTCGTGACCGGTATGTTTAGTTTTCTTTAATTAGTTTGTTTTCTATTCTTTTTTCATTTAACGTGATGATTGTGCTGCCATTCCGTGAGTCTACCGTAGCGCTGCATGCAGTCTGAGCACCATACCTTGGCAGCTTTGCAATCGTTCGTGAACCACCCTCGCTTTGCCTGCCCGCTTTTGTCCGATAACCGCATCAGCAGCGAAAAGTGGCAAGCTCCGTGTCTTTGGGCAGAGAGCAGAGGAGGGTGTGTTAGTGGTTGGCCACTTGCCTTTTGTTCCTTTTATGTTTGCATGTATATCCGTATTAACTTGATTGCTCTACTAATTGTTGTTAGTTGTGTGTTTCAGGTGGCTTTGCCGAAGAATACAGAAGAAGATATCGGTGTTCGCGTCCGTACCGCGCCGTTGTTTTCCCGTCGTGACCGGTATGTTTAGTTTTCTTTAATTAGTTTGTTTTCTATTCTTTTTTTCATTTAACGTGATGATTGTGCTGCCATTCCGTGAGTCTACCGTAGCGCTGCATGCAGTCTGAGCACCATACCTTGGCAGCTTTGCAATCGTTCGTGAACCACCCTCGCTTTGCCTGCCCGCTTTTGTCCGATAACCGCATCAGCAGCGAAAAGTGGCAAGCTCCGTGTCTTTGGGCAGAGAGCAGAGGAGGGTGTGTTAGTGGTTGGCCACTTGCCTTTTGTTCCTTTTATGTTTTTCATGTATATCCGTATTAACTTCATTGCTCTACTAATTGTTGTTAGTTGTGTGTTTCAGGTGGCTTTGCCGAAGAATACAGAAGAAGATACCGGTGTTCGCGTCCGTACCGCGCCGTTTTTTCCCCGTCGTGTCCGGTATGTTTAGTTTTCTTTAATTAGTTTGTTTTCTATTCTTTTTTCATTTAACGTGATGATTGTGCTGCTATTCCGTGAGTCTACCGTAGCGCTGCATGCAGTCTGAGCACCATACCTTGGCAGCTTTGCAATCGTTCGTGAACCACCCTCGCTTTGCCTGCCCGCTTTTGTCCGATAACCGCATCAGCAGCGAAAAGTGGCAAGCTCCGTGTCTTTGGGCAGAGAGCAGAGGAGGGTGTGTTAGTGGTTGGCCACTTGCCTTTTGTTCCTTTTATGTTTGCATGTATATCCGTATTAACTTCATTGCTCTACTAATTGTTGTTAGTTGTGTGTTTCAGGTGGCTTTGCCGAAGAATACAGAAGAAGATATCGGTGTTCGCGTCCGTACCGCGCCGTTGTTTTCCCGTCGTGACCGGTATGTTTAATTTTCTTTAATTAGTTTGTTTTCTATTCTTTTTTCATTTAACGTGATGATTGTGCTGCCATTCCGTGAGTCTACCGTAGCGCTGCATGCAGTCTGAGCACCATACCTTGGCAGCTTTGCAATCGTTCGTGAACCACCCTCGCTTTGCCTGCCCGCTTTTGTCCGATAACCGCATCAGCAGCGAAAAGTGGCAAGCTCCGTGTCTTTGGGCAGAGAGCAGAGGAGGGTGTGTTAGTGGTTGGCCACTTGCCTTTTGTTCCTTTTATGTTTTTCATGTATATCCGTATTAACTTCATTGCTCTACTAATTGTTGTTAGTTGTGTGTTTCAGGTGGCTTTGCCGAAGAATACAGAAGAAGATACCGGTGTTCGCGTCCGTACCGCGCCGTTTTTTCCCCGTCGTGTCCGGTATGTTTAGTTTTCTTTAATTAGTTTGTTTTCTATTCTTTTTTCATTTAACGTGATGATTGTGCTGCTATTCCGTGAGTCTACCGTAGCGCTGCATGCAGTCTGAGCACCATACCTTGGCAGCTTTGCAATCGTTCGTGAACCACCCTCGCTTTGCCTGCCCGCTTTTGTCCGATAACCGCATCAGCAGCGAAAAGTGGCAAGCTCCGTGTCTTTGGGCAGAGAGCAGAGGAGGGTGTGTTAGTGGTTGGCCACTTGCCTTTTGTTCCTTTTATGTTTGCATGTATATCCGTATTAACTTCATTGCTCTACTAATTGTTGTTAGTTGTGTGTTTCAGGTGGCTTTGCCGAAGAATACAGAAGAAGATACCGGTGTTCGCGTCCGTACCGCGCCGTTTCTTTCCCGTCGTGTCCGGTATGTTTAGTTTTCTTTAATTAGTTTGTTTTCTATTCTTTTTTCAGTTAACGTGATGATTGTGCTGCCATTCCGTGAGTCTACCGCAGCGCTGCATGCAGTCTGAGCACCATACCTTGGCAGCTTTGCAATCGTTCGAGAACCACCCTCGCTTTGCCTGCTCGCTTTTGTCCGATAACCGAAGAATACAGAAGAAGATACCGGTGTTTTCTTCTGTAACTGGGCCTTTACTAAAGATGATATTCGTGGTGTCCCATGCATAGGTCATGGAATATACATGTATGCATAGATTATGGTATGTATTCCAGGATGTATTGTGGCCTTTTTATGTCATTGCATTACATGTATTTCATTTTGGATTTCAAGTAGCAATGACACACCCTTTGGTACATTTGCCGACTGTTATTAAAGAATGTTGAACATTGGTGTTTGCTCAAATAAACCACGTACCTGTATAATTATTTCTTACTTAAATCCACAAATAAACAGATATTGAACTGGTTGCAAACTATTTACATGTAGTTTTTTCAAGTCAAAAAAGTTGCAAGAGAGCAGTTATAATTTTGATAATGCCTTGTAAGATTCGATAGAATATGTGGGTCAAAAGAACACAGAACCGAAAATTTGCTGTTAACTTCATCGTCAAAATCTATAAGCGACGAGTCTCAAACCAGACAATATTCAAGTAAGATACAAACAATATCAGCACTTTCGGTTGTCAAATTAATGTTTCAATAAGAATGAGAGGTACATGTTGAATACAGTTGCTATATTACATCTGTACATCTATAGGGATAAACAGTAAATGATATCGCGAGCGCAAAAATGATAAGTCTTGTGCGTTTTTATACTTATTGTAGATTTCCAGAGAACAGGCGCATCTTATAGACATTCCCAGAGCACGATATCAGATTCAGTTGTTTAAAGCATTGATAGGCACACGAAACCGTCCCTTGAACACGCAGGGATTTTTATAAGCACGGGGCTTGGTCGACGGCATCACGATGGATTCGGCTTCACTGCGATAGAGCGCTTCAACGTGTGAAAAGTGGTATGTAATTGGCTGTAAATATTATGAAGAAACCGTTAACTCACTACAAAATTCACTGGCTGGTTCAGGAGTAAATGGGGGTAAATTCCACTTTTTCTTATTTTTTTAACACAACGTAAATGCTAGTAGCTCACTAAATCCCATGTTAATGGAACGAGATGGTTATGCACATTAATAATCTTTTTACATTCGTCTCGCTAAAATTTCAAATGCACTTGTGCATCTTTCAATACATGTATTTGAAGTTGCATTATATGGTAGATTATTGAAACTTTTCTGTCTGACTAGCAAACTGCATATATTGACCACATTGCACAGACGTGAAGGCTGATCATGTTCTACACTGGTTGCACAGGGAAAATTATTTGACGCAAGCAGCATATAAGAGTTTATAATAAAATTCCATTCGTTGTTATTTGTGTTGTATGATTTTAACGCCCGTATCAATCTTACTTCGGTCATTTTAATAGGTTTACCTATCCAGCGCTACCGGGGAGAACCAGCACTATACTGCTATGCGCCGTAAGAAACTGCCACTTTCTGACATAAGGAGAATGACCGGTAACAGGGCTCGAACACCTGACCAATCGTTTAGAGGTTACAGTGAATCCAAGTCAGCGACTCTAGCCACTCGACTTCGGAGGTATTTGCAGGTAGTTTTTGTTAATTTAGAAGTTTCAATTTAAAAAATCAAAGTTTTGCATTATTTTCAACTGGTTCAATGTCATCTGTGTAATTATAATCTTTTTCTCATTTCTGATGACTAACAATCGAATTGTATGTGGTTTATTTTCAGGATTTGATTTCTATAAGGAAGGATATAAAGTTTCAACCCCAGCAAGCATGATATGTATATGTAGCAACCGAAGACAGTTCAGACTTCCAAAACGTTCACTGCAGATGTATTTATACATGTATGTTTTATGTACTGCCAAAGCAAATGAACAAGGCACGCTGAAGTTATTTAGTTACTGTTGATTTTGAGTGATAGTGGACGTCAATGTTTTACTGGTATAGTGCTAAAGATGAGAATTGTTGTAAGCTGACTGCTTATATCTCAGGAAATGAACAAACGTGCTTGGTCTACTATAAAATTAACTATGAAACCAGAAGTGAAAGTTAACCAAAACAATGTTGAGCAGAGGGACGAAAACAGATATAATTTTCCGCAAAACTCTTTACAGACACATTTCAACTTGCTTTCAAATATAATCACAGGACATGCTCTGGATAAAACATGTTTCATGTTTTAGGGTCAAGTGTTAAATTTATGAATGTTGTGCAATTTTAAGTCCCAGATCTTAATTTTGATGACCATTGATCGAGTTTGGATCCGGACAGAACTTTTGTCCTTCAGTATATATTACCCTGAAACCACTTCTTTAAAAAAGAAAAACAAACAATTTCTATCCTTGCTGTATAGATCGATATAGTATACTCAAAGGCAAAAGGAACGCAACTTTTTCTTTTTTTTATCATTTATAGAAAATGTAAGGACGCATGTTTTTTATGAAATCAAAAAGGTGGTGAAGTTCCATATGACTTAAAGTCAACATGATTTTTTTTTTCAAAAGCTGTTTTCAATATGACCATCTCTCGGTAATTGAGTGCATAAAGTTTGATTGCAAAGGTAATGTTGCGTTTCTCATGCCGGTGAGTATATATGATATACATATAAAGCAGCATTTTTTCAATGATATTGTAACAACTAAGAAACGCTTTCTGACAATACTTTTTTAATTTAATGCTATTTCACTTCTCAAAGTGACCAGAAAAATTACGGTCAAGAAAAGTTCTTAAAATATGAAAAATGTTTAGAAAATCAAAAATCAAATTATGCTCCACCATTTCATTCATTAGTACATGCAAACATAAATTTTTCATATCAAACTGGTGGAAAATTATTTTACGACCCGGCGGGTCATATCGATTTTGTCCTTTTTCAAATATGTTCAAACGGAATAAAACTGTTGTGTGTAGTCCTGTTTTAAATTTGCTATAACTTGCGATATGCTTTTTTTAATGGTACTAAACCATTGGTGAATGTATTACATGAAATTTCGGTTATGATATTGAAGGGTATAATCACTTTGAATTTAATGCTACATGTATTTCATTGTTTTATTACGTCGAAAAAGTATTTGAAAAAGAAGCATTTTCTTTAACCGTTCTTCCTGTTCATACAATACATGTCGTCATCCTTTGCCTCAGCAGGTTGTAGGTTTTGCAGTTTAAAATATAGTGTAAGTTGATAACAATGATAACAATAATAATGATAACAATAACAATAACAATGATAACAATAATAATGATAACAATAACAATGATAACAATAACAATGATAACAATAACAATTACAACCCCAAATAACACAAGAATACTGTAAACCATGTCAGTAATTTTCGCTATTTTCATAGACTCCACATTCCATCGCACAATAAAATATACAGATTAGTTTTCCTTGTTTCAGAAATGAAAATTGACGTTCGTTGTCTTGTTTTGTTGTTTATTAAGATGAAGTCGCAAAATATCCGCCTATCTAATGCTCTGAAAATTCACTGGTTTACAGTAACTTTTCATTCTGCGTAGGCTACAGCCTGTTGAATGTGTGGGACTGCGAGTGTGGTATGATGACATATGAACGGTAGTAAAGCGACAAGCCATCATCGGTACTGTAAACGGCAGAAATAAACTTGAAATAAGTGAAAAACACGTGACCATAGTTGTTTAGTCAGACCTGTGTAATAGACCACCTCCAAATGAAGGTCAGCAAGAAAGAAAGCTTTATACAGTTCAATCAATAAACATGTACTGGTCTAATACTTCAATGTTAATAAATACTTGAGATCTACAATTTAATTAAAGTGATATTACCCTTCAAACTAACCATCATAATCAAAGTTTCAGAAAGTCATTTGGCATTGGTTTTTACTCAGAGAAAATTCAGTGTTGAAACATAAGTTTAACTTAAAGTAAACGAATATGTATAACAGTTATTTCCATTGAATACAGTTGAAATCTTTTTTGGACTATCCTTGTGAAAAATTCAAATCTACATATTTACACTTCTACCAGGATCTGCTAATAACAGAAATTAGAAAGTATTCATTGTATTTTTTCATTTTCTTACTTGACTATGATGTATAGCATGTCCATTTTAAAGTGATGCATAACGTTGATATACATGTACAGAGGCATGCTTTTGATGACTTTGGATGTCTTATCGTTGTGGTAGGAGTTAAGCGCCAATTCCAACCGTATTTTTGATCATTTTAACATACGGACAGTTAACCGGACAATCTTTCCTAGAAAGAACAAGTGCATTTTTCACATTATGAGACATGGCCGGTAGCAGGGCTCGAACCAAAATAAGTGTTCCTGGGCTTCTACGTTCATGCTGCATAAATCACATAGAATGAATTTTTATTAGCAGGTTAGAGCTACCTTAAGAATGTGCTCGTGCATAACAGGCGGGGAAAACCACGTGATGATAATTGATTTAGTGTGTAATGGGTATTGAAGAACCATTCAAGGGTTCGTCGCCAGATTGTTTATGCTCAAATTTTTCAAAAAGGTTTTATGTGCCACATGTTCTGTTATGACAATTATAATGTTTTCAGACATTATCGCTGATTGTTTAAGACATCCCCCGAGCCGGAGTTTTCATTTTCAAAATATTTGCAATTCATGTCTTACAAGTATAATATGTATGTAAAACATACGCACGATGTGTTCTTTAAGTCGTTTCATATTTCCTCATTAATCGGGGATGTGTTTATGCATGTTCGTCTAATTTTCGGCATTAAAGTTTTTCGGGTATGTCAGGGGACTTGAGAGGTCTTCGCTGGTCTTGAGCATGGATTCTCCTACCTCCCCCTCCCACGACGGAGTAGGGTTGGGTAGCCCGCTCGCAGCATTTACCTGACTTTGGCATCAAATTTCTATTTTCATCATGCAAACCATTGCGCATGTTTACAGTCCAATTACGCTTCTGGTATTGATTAATGTTATTTTTGGCAATCAATACATTTTTGATATACTGTTTGTAGCTAAGATTGAACGAATGTACATGTATGTGTAGCGTTTGCGAAAATAAACTTGACAGTTGGCTGACGGGCCTTATCCCTTGAAAAAAGTGTTTTGTCTTTATTAATCCATAATATAGGTATAGGGTTTAGGAAGACACATGGCAGCGAAAATATAAGTTATAAATGGTTTATGCTCGTTTGAGGGAACTCAATTAGAGCATAATTTGAGTTTGTTTGCTTAATCTTTTGAAGATTTTTGTTTGTAGGAAAGAGTTTCATGATGAATTTGTATTGAGACGCTCTTATTTTTGTATCATCTTTATTGCTTGCAAATAAAACATTTTCCACTGAATTCCCTTGTTACTTAATATTTCTGTCCATTTAAATTCACTGTTTATAGTTGGATTTTTTTATGTACACAATTTTTTAAAAGGCGACTCCTCTATATTGCATTTCATACCTTCCTCTAAGATTTTGATTTTTATACTTCGTGGAATACTATTTATTAGCTCTATATATTTCAAAATTTCTTTGCCATCCAAGTTATAAACTTGAGGCTATATAAAGGATTAGAATTTATTTACTCTGTAATCAAACATATGCTGCAGGTATTTTATACCTTTTTCTAACCATTCTTTGTAGAAGAATGTTTTTGTTTTACTGTTGATATAATTTTTATGTAGATATACTGTAGTACTGTACCTTTAAAATTTAGTACTTATTTAAGATTGAAGAACGCTTTGTTTCAGTTACTTATGTAGTATTTCTACTTAACAATCATTTATGATATCACAAAAATGTTGAATCAAAAGTGTAGATATAATCCGTAGATACACCCAACACCTTAAATTACATATGTCTGTAGATACCCTCCAACACCTTAAATTACATGAAAATGTCTGTAGAATATATAAAAAAAACGTACACCGCTTCCCTATGAGTAGGAATTTGCAAACAAATACAGCCCATGCAAACTTTTACTGTGCGACATTATTTACCAGGCACTCACTCATATGCAGTATAAACCCGTACATTAAAGAAACTTAAATAAATTTGTGTGTAATTTGGCCAGACAAGAACCTTTCAAGATTCGTGTAATATAATTCTTCATCTTTCTGCAGGTATATATGAAAAGCAAATTTCATGGAATATAAATAAGCAAAAAACGATGCATAAAAAAGTGCCACATCCGCTTTAAACTGAAAAAAATAAAACTGTTTGATCAGGCATTTTACCTCTACGCAACTGTCTATGCGTAGTTTAAATGTGTGTCTTCAACTAAAATAACGAAAACACACCCGGACATATCAATTAGTCAGTATTTTCTAAATAATTGTATCAACTTGATTTATTTTAAGGTGCTCGCCGCAAGACATAAAAGTTTCTACTTTAAATGTATGAAGCAAATGAGAGAACGACCAATCAGTTTGGTGTGATCATAGCAGACATTTTATTCTTTTGTGGATAGATTATGGAATCCCATCGTGTCCATTAAATTATAGCCTTTCCCCGATTCTACCTAGATTAATCTTACCTTTATAAAAGGAAAACTCCAGATCAATATACAAGTAAAATGATAGTAACGTGGTAAACATTTCGTCACTATGGAAACCTAGCCATTGATTTCCGTCGATAGACAAGTAAATGGCACTACGTTTATTCAAGCAATTAAAAACACCAATGGCCTCTGGTAGATATAGGTTCCGCATATCGTAGACACAATTGTTTTGCAATGGTTGCTTGTCCGTTTGTCTGTCTGTCTGACTGCCTGTCAAATCAAATTTTAATGGAATCCCATTAAAAAGTGGTTGGAGCGTAAGGCTTTTTGTTTAAAATCATTATGGTATATACAATGTAGTTGCTGATTCACGTTACTAATTTGTTGAGTTGGATTGATGTTTATTTGGCTACTTGCGCATTGTTATCGCTTAATATTAACATAATTCAATCCAAACTTGGCATGGTGGTTTGACAGTCTGAATCAGCCTGTAATTTTATTCCTGGTACCCAGTTACAGTTTAGTGGACCGACGTACGTGCTACATCTAAAGTTTTGTCCATGGACAAATCTCAAGTTGCCTGGCCCGAGGATTGAACCCAGGCTCTTTCAGTTACTAAGCGAATGTCGTAACCACTAGACCAATGTGTCTTATAGTGCACACAGCTGATATGAGGTTCATGTACATATCCTTACGTTATCAAGTCGCAGCAGCTTGTAGGAGTAATGTCGCTAATAAAAACAAATGGCAGTTATATCGTGAGGCGACTTGTAGGAGCGGATCTGTAATCTAGTGGTAACGCGCGCTTGACTGGAAATCTATGGATCGTGGGTCCGACGCTCCTCCGCTGACACGACTTATAGCTTTTCGGATGAGACCTCAAACATACTTGAATTTTGCGCCTAAAAATCCCTTTGATTCAACAAGTTTTATAGCACGTTCTGTGTTTGCTCTGTTCCCATTTTAACGGTCTGGTTTCCATGTTTTCATACTTCTGACTTTCCAACTCACTAAATGTCAAACTGTTTACGTAAACAGATATCAGTGTTTGTACTTAAACCAATAATGTCAGTTCAGGCGTTGAACATTTACTATAGATAAACAAGTAACTGAACCTTCCTCGGCAGCTACCGTTGTCACGATTCCGGTACGCTTGAATCGCAGACACAGTTCACGTAATGTTGTTTACCTTAAGGTTATATATGTATGTACGATATAAATGAGCTCTTGTTTCACTGACTTTTATTATAAGGTTGGCAGCTCCTTGTGGAATTTCGGAGTCTAGTACCGGCCGTCGTTGACCTTGAACTGCCGCAGTTGTGACATAGGTTATGGGTGTCGTTTAAGTGAGATAAAAAAATTCACCCAAGTTTCATGCAAATCCGTGAACTAGTTAAAACATTTCGTTTCGTTGCGTTTGACCCCGTATGTTACCTACCTTGACCCTGGCGGTGGTGAATGGCACGGGCACTAACTTTGTGGAGTTATTTAAAACGTGTCCATGCATATAGAAGTTATTGCCTAGACTATTTCTATATAAGCCTATGTAAGAAGTTTTGAGCATGAATATGACATTGACCTTGAAGACAGCCACTTGGGTGTGGCGTATGACACAACCCTGTGTTATAGGTAGCTGCTGTGTGGAGTTATTTGAAAAAACTAAACCATGCATTCAGAATTTATGTATGTACACCCCGGACACAGGGATGTGCTATGGGCAGCAACTGTGCAAAGATATTTTAAAAATTGGCATGTAGAAGTTTAAGCGCGAAATATATACAGTCAAACCTGTGAACAAAGACCACTATTAGGAAGCTACAAATGTGGTCTTTGTTTGCAGGTGGTCTTTATTCACATGTTTGTCTACTATATAAGAATAGTGCACGGTGATCTCCCTGTTGGTCTTTATTCGCATGTGGTCTCTATTCGGAGGTGGTCTTTAACACAGGTTTGACTGTATGCGGATGTAGTCCATAAATCGGCAGTATTTGACCGATATAGGGTACTTATAATGAACCAGAAAATTATCCAGAGAACTGCTAAAATGACATTCAGGTCTAAGAAGATATATAGCGAAAATAATGGGTCCGCGTAGTTTAAGCTGTAATTTACATGGTGCTAAAACCTCAAATAAACAAAAACGAGCCTTTTTCAATCTTTTTCGAATAAACAAAAGGATTTTAGTCCCTCTGATACTATTGCCATGCTATAACTTGTATCTGACATATTTTTCTACCATTATGTCCTTTAAGAATTTGAATTATTTTGGCAAAACAGAATTCCTGTTATTTAAATACAAATATATTTACTACTTTAGTGATATCTATATATAATATATACAAATCTGCATGGGATATTCGTCAAATTCATTCAGGTGTATCTAAGATAAAAGATAAAAGGTGGTATGCTCAATACAGCTAGGTGACCGCTTAATTGAGGTCACAACATACACATGCACAACTGTACATAAATAAGCTAGCCAATATCATGCCAGCTAGTTAGCTATCACTTTGTAGAAAAAAAGACTAAAACAAAATTCAAGTCTGCGTACTAATGTCGCATGTCAAGTTTGAGACACAAAGAATCAAACACTCTAAACAAGCATTTCCGTACGCGCTTATTCTGTATGAGGTACCAAAGTGGTAATATAGGCGCATTTAAAAAGAAAGCCAGTTTTGTAAATAACAATATAAGCACCCTGTGACTTTCTTTGTTATGCGAAAGCACGTGTGGTACCATGCAGACGAACATTGGCAGTGAGCAGACGATAAAAGACGCGAGCATCACCAAGCTGTTCCTTGTTACACTGTGAAATCCGGCACGATCTCGTCTAAGAAAGTGTTTCCTCAAAGCGGAATTGTTTGTAAAGTTTTGAAACCTCTGTAAATCAGCACTGGTAGAAATGTCCGTAAACTCTTGCCCCTTCGATTTTACCGAACTGTTACTCACTGTACTGCGGGTTAATTGTACTGGACGTTTTTGAAGTATTTGCCTTCGCATTTGCGTCGCAAGAATCGGATTTTCTAGGGCAATAATGTCTTCAAACGTTAGCATTGTTATACTGTCGTCCCGCTGATAGTGCACGACGAAGTCACTCTCAGTTTTTATGTCCCTTCTTGATATAGTATAAACAGCTTTGTCGGATTGTCCGTTTTGTATTCCACAAATCTGAGTCGTCTCCCGGCAACTTGTGTCAATTTCCGTGTCAGACGGTAGGCTGAATGATCTTGGAGTCGGAGACACTCTGTTTTTACCGAAAGGGTTTCCTTTATTTAGAACTTTGAATACTTTTTGGTATGACGTCACAATAATTGCCAGCATGAGACAGAATACTAATATACTTATCACCACTATGCTAAGTCTCTGAGCAGAATACTTTTGTTGTTTTCCGCATACCAGAAACTCTTTCTGAAAAGGGTTAAGCGTCATACAGGCATATACGTCATGTTCAATGTGAGAAAGACACACCATGAGACTGACTAGCAGTGACGTCGCCCAGGACGTTGCGAGACACCGCGTGATGATTTGGCGTCGCCGTCTGAGAGACAAAGACGGGCTTCTGATAATTCTTGATCTGTAGTATGCAATAGATGCAAATGTTCCCCAGTATTGGAACAAACAATTTGATATTAAGAAGACGTGAAATCCCGTGAGAATATTCACATTGTTGTTCAAATCCACTGGAAGCAATATAGATAATAGAGAAAGTAGCATACAAAGGCAAAGCACTAAATTATTTGCACAAATGTTTATCAAATGACTGTTTGCCGGCGTTTTCAGCGTCGGTGAATGGTTAATTATAATGATAAGCAGGCAGTTTGCTGATACCCCGATTAGAGCATTCAGTGATAAGTAGACTATAGTGATCACTGTTGCGACGAATGGCATAGACCAGACCAGTGATCCAGTGATATCTGGTATTGATGTATTATATTCCACTGTCCCGATTGTTGTATTTAGAATTTCCGTTGTCATGGTGATTTTAAAAGCTGGACATTGTTCTGCAAACAGAAAGAAATGAAAGAATCGATAAATTTCCAGAACTATTTGTTTTCTATCTAAGATCCGTTGTCATAGTTTACACCGAATGCGTAACAAGTTCTCTGAACCTGAAGTAATGGCTAAAGATACTTAACAGAGTTACTAGATTAGAAACGTCGTACGTCATGTACAGATAGTTCAGTAATGCCATGGTTACTTTACAATGTCAAATATATGTGAATTGTTCATGTCTTGATCCTTGAACATCGATGTAGTGACGCAACGTGATACAACAGGTAAATGGTCTGCAAATGATGAACAATTAATATTATTAAAAGTTGGGCCGGCGAATGAATAAGATACATTCCAATCCGCACCTGCAGCCATGGATAGAGTCTTTTTCAAGAATATCATATCATTCATAAAACAGGAGGATACTATATACACATAAACCGTGAATGGCAGTCTATTTTAAGAAGAGAGTTAATGGTTCATACCTAATTATAAAAAGTCTAAGAGCCTGACAGATAAAACGGGGGGTCTCATCCAAATATCAAGCTAACATAAGTGCTCTTTTGGACGGACCTTGATAAAATTCTCATCAAATCAAATCAGATAAAACGGGATATTGGCTATCAAAGCAGTCGGACCCCTTCAAGCGACTTCCCGTTGGAGGTTTATTCACACCTAAGCGGTCCTGATGGCAATTAACTAGCCACACTTCACACTTATGAAATGCCAGTAAGACAATGTCAACACTACACTTTTAGTAGATTCATTAAGAAACATCACTCAGTTCAAACAGTGTCTTATACAGACCAAAAAGACCGTATTTACCTCACTTCAGTAATAGTGACAGAACAGCAATAACCTTATTTTAGGTATTTGAATTCTATTTTTTTTTTAATTCTAAAAGTTTGATAGTCAAATAAAAAGGAGTAAATAAACGCGTACGTACGAGAACTAAACGTGTACGTGTGAGAATAAACCTTTACATGCGAGAATAAAACGCCCACTTTCGAGAAACAAACGCGTACGTGCGAGAATAAAACGCACACGTACGAGAAATAAACGCGTGCATAAGAGAATGAAACGCCGAGTGCTATAATAAAATGCGTACATACGAGAATGAAACACGCACGTGCTATAATAAAATGCGTACATACGAGAATGAAACGAGAATGAAACGATATATTAGTTTATACTAATTTATTTTTTTCTCGATTTACAACTTATATTAATCGCTCTCGAGACTCATTCCAGACCGAGAGGCAATGTGGACATATTTGTGTCTTGCCCAAGGACACTACCGACATTGCGATGGTAGGGATCGAACCCGAGGTCCTTCGATTATGAGGCGAACGCGCTACCATTGCGCCATGGCGGGTCCACTCCAACGATATATATACATTCAGTGTGCTTTGTAGGTATATTTTTTAAACTTACAGTTTTAATACTGTTTTAATTTGTATTTCGTGAGTTATTCCCATGTTCCCGATTAGCCACTTATTTTAAAGTCCCAGGATCACTTTGAATTTACTGATATAGTAACATAAATTTTTTAATACGATAATTATAGAACCATGTTCTATTCACTCCAAAACAATGTTGACATGTGCCTTTCTTTTGTATTCAAGTTATTCTTAAAAAGGTAGAGTTACCAGAAAGCCTTTCTTATTTTTTTGCAATATCATTAAATCAAATACTGCGCTATGTATCTAATATGTGCGTAGAGTTGTAAAGGTACTTTTCACCTTCTGTGTATTCATTCAAATTGTTTCGAACGTTAGCACTATTTATTGCTTGAAGTGACTATCAGACAGAAAAACTTTTATCACTCGTTCATACTCTTAGAAAATAGAATATTATGAAAGCTTTAGTGAAAAATTTGAACCGGTACATGTATATTGTTGTTGTTGTTGTTGTTGTTGTTGTTGTTGGAGTTTAACGCCCGTTTCAACGGTATTTTTGTTATTTTTACAGTCGGGCAGTTAACCTAGTTATCGTTCATAGGAAGATCTAGTGCTAAAGCCCTGTTCTCTGTAGGAAACTGACATAGTCGGTGGCAGGACTCGAACCCATGACCCTAAATCTATAAGTGGTTACAATGATTTGAAGTCGGTGGCTTTAACCATCAACACGGAGGCACATGGCTTAGAGAAAACTTGTGTTACATGTATCCAAACTAGAGCTAGATCACTGAACATGATTTAAATGTCCCCACAAACACGCATTGTCACAAGAAATGGCATTTCTCATTCACCATAACCAGCCAAGATGGTCGAGAAACACATTTATGCTCATCATCTTGAAATGGTGAACATGAAAATGCTTCAAAGGGCTTGGGAGATGTTTTTTTATTTTTATTTTTTTTATTATTATTATTTCTGATATTCATGTACACAAAAACTTATAATATCGAGATATCAAAATAATTTATATAGTTATATATATATATATATGTAAAAATTTGCGTTGAAGTACATGAAACATTGTTTTATAAAGTCAAGTGATGTTTTTGTCAAAGAGGCCACATATACTAATGTGAACTCGGCAACATGTCTCTGTGTTTTGCTTGAAAAATGTAAGTTTTTATTATAACTATCATAAAATTTATAGCATGCATATTAAATTTTCTTCTGTTTTCGATTATACCAAAATATGCGTCTTCTTGTTTGATAGTACAATTTTGAGACTTTGTATTTAAAAAGTTGCTTAACTGATTCCATAAATGTTGAGTATGTCTACATGTCCAAAAAAGATGTTCAATTGTTTCTTCATACATGCTACAAAAATCACACAGTTTTGAATGTATTAATTTACATTACAATAAATTATTTTCCAATCTAGATCCTGTTTTTGAAGACTTTTTTCTAGGGATGTCAACGAATACCGAAATTGGTATTCGGATATTCGGTCAGCCTTCCGAACGAATATCCGGATATTCGGTCATTTTATGTGCTAATTCTAATACGTTATTGATCAATTTGTCACATATTTTCGCGATTGTAAACTTTATAGCTTACAATTACCCTAGCCAGGCGAATAGTCTATCCCGAGAACTTACTTTTATATCTTTTTAGTCAGATAATTAATAGCTTAAAATTCAATCATTCATGTCATTAAATTAGGATAAGCTTCAACTAAGAACAACCTGAAAAGATTTTCATTTTAAAATGTAAATTTTTTTACTATAAACTTGTTTAATGTTTGTAAAACGGGCCGCTGTAATACTTCATAATTGCAATGGCTAAAGTAAGCGCCTCTCCATAATTATGTATAGGCGTAAACAGGGCTTTAAAACACTTGCAAAATAATTTTCCTTAATCTAAATGTTTATTCAACAATTCACTTTTAGAAATTGTAACTCTTTTGTTTGCATAATCTCTTTTGTCTATCGCTAAAGATTGACTATAGAAAGTGTCATCACCAGAGCAACCGGGTATTGTAAACTGACACTTTATCGGCCGTAATTGAAAATTAATTATTGTCATGAAAACAACATGTAAATGTTTAAGTTTTTAATTGAAATTCGTTTTTTGGACGAATTTATCGAATACTCGGATACCTATATGGTATCCGAATATTCGGAAGCTGAACGAATATTCGGATATCCGGATATTCGTTGCCACCCCTACTTTTTTCCCATGCTGATTCAGTTTTAAATTGTAACATTTTAATGCTTTGTATTTGTATTGAATACAACATTTTGTTCGGTTGTTTTGATTGTTTTAGTTTTTCTTGAAGGTATTGTTCTCTCGGAGAGTTGGATAAATGTTCTTTTCTTAAGTTGTCTTTGATTTTCTTTGGTACATTACTAATAAGCTGATAGTATTTTAAGAAGTCTTTATTTGGTATATTGTAAAGAAATTAAAACATCTCAAAAGTATAAAATTCTTTTATTCTCTAATCAAAAAAAAAAAAATGTTCTAGATGTTTTATACCTTTATCATACCAGTTCTCATAATAAACCATTTGTTTTTGTATTTTTATTTTAGAGTTATTCCAAATTATCTGTTTTCCGTCCACGTTGTGCTCGAATGGCTTTATTGTATACCACGCTTTTAATATGTCTGAAAAGAAGCTATTTTTTGGACATAATTGTTCTGCGTCTTTTACACTAATATTGCAATCAAAAATAAGGTATCCTCCATATTGTTTTATTATATTTTCATAAAATATTTTACAATCTCCTTTGTTTTTAGTGTCAGTAAGTCTTTTTATCCAACAAGATTTAATTGAATACAAATATTTTTTTTTCATGTCTACCATTTTTAAACCTCCTTTTTTAGATGTTATGTCACGACTTTTGACCCTTAATTTGCATGCATTTCAATAATCTAAACATTTGGCGGCTGAAGTTTGAGGAGAAACAGTCTTTTGACATTTGACTCTGAAATGTCAACTTGACTTCTCCATGGTGTGTCTCTTTCAAATGTACGTGATTTTGTTCTCGTATGTACACGTTTTATGCCCGTATGTAAGCGAATATTTCTCGTATATACGTATTTTTAATCGTGTGTACGCGTTTTATTCTTATACGCAAGCCGCGGTTTAATTCTCGTACGTATGCGTTTCATTCACGCACGTACGTGTTTAATCAGTTGCATACGTACGCGTTTTAATTCTCGTACAAACGCGTTTTATTTTCGCACGTACGCGTTTATTTACTTTTCTTTTGATTTTTTATTTGATCCTTCTCAGCTTTTACCTACGCACTAAAAAAAAATAAATTGACCACCAATCAGTCAGTATTAACCGCAGCAGAGAGAACCGACCAAACAGTCAATATACGCAATAAAAATACAATTAGAGACTAATGCTGAGGTTTATATCATACACTTATAGACTAATTTTGAGGTCAATACATAGTTTAACTGACCTGTTAAAAAGTGATATTGACCGATCATTTTTTCACAGGTCGGTAAAACTATATATTGACCGAAACATTAGTCTAAAATTTTTAGGGCTTGGTATAGCCAGCAAAAATGATATTTCAATATATTGCGATATATTACTTGATAAGTTGATATTGCGATTATAAATATGATATTGCAAAGCATTTTCAGAAAATCAGAAGTCAGAAAAATCAATTAAGACAATTATATCTAAATGCAGAAGTGTACTCTTGGCTTTATTGACAGAAGGAATCATTACTATAATACATTCCAGTACCGAGCCTCAATCACAGCATTTCATGTTACAGATATAAAACTTAAATGTTACAAAATGTAATTTAATATGAAAAGAGCAGGAATAATGACCCAATTAAACTTGTCAATTTGTTACCGTCCAATAGAACTATTATTATTATTATGGTGATATTAGATGATTTCAAACTAAACTGTACCCTGTTTTAAATATTGTAATATTTGAAATTATATTGCAATATACCATTGCCTAAAAAAAATTATGCGATAAACGGTATATTGCGATATATATTGCCCACCCCTAAAAATTATTATATGATATACCTCATTATATGCAAAAATATAACAGAAATGACGTCTTGAAATCCGCACAGGTCTACCGTGCCATATATGTATTTTAGAGCTTTATCGCTGGTACCGGATAATCCATATGACCTACGCCCCCAGAAGAGTTCAGTTATTTGAGGTTTCGGGGGATAGTGCAAGAAACAGAACGCGTCCCGTTCAAGAGACAATGTCTGGTTACGAAAGTTTAGCATGCCCGGTGTACAGCACCGATACATCAAACCTCGGTTTTATGTTTCATCCGAAAGACTATTAGTTAAAAGAAAGAGATCGAACCTGTGATCCCTGATATACAACTCCAGCGCGATAACCACTGACTAGACCACTGATTCGCTCCTAGGTCTACACATTATGTTCCAGGTCTACACATACTTTTTGCGGACCCGGCATGTGATCGCTATCGGCCAATCAGAATTAAGTATTTATGACAGGTATACGATATTGACTTATATAGACCATCTTAAGGGCATTGTCCGGTAGATTTAACTGTACAATACCTTTATTTTATCAATTTGAGGTATTAATTCATTTTTTCGCATTAAGGCAACCACAAATTATCACATAATATTCAATTAAGCAGTACTGACCACTCTTGGAGACTTGAAATATTCAGTAGACCCGCCAGTATTGACCACAATAGAAAGAATAGAACATAGCCAATACTGATTTATGTTAACCCGGTTTATTGACACGTAACCCGGGGTTCACTGACACGTAAATTTAGCTGAACATTATCTTATTTTATTAAATTTGATTATCACAGACAGGACATTGAGAGAAAGTGCAGTGTACAGGGACCTTAACTCTAGCTTGTCCTATTTTTGAATTATCTCCCGTTATTGAATTTTTGTCCGGCCCATACCATCTTAAGTACTGAACCGAATTGATTTAAATTGCATACACTTACAGATGGCATTAAGACGCAGTGAAGTGTCTAAGAACCATAACCATACCTTTCTCTAATTTTGAGTTATCTCCCCTGATTGATTTTTCATATAACACTTTAGTCTGTAGCATAACTATGAAAGTATTCCAGGGAATTTGTTTAAACTTTACACACAGACAAAGGCTATTGAGAGGAAGTACAGTGTACAAGGACCTTACTCTAACTCTAGCTTGCCCTATTTTTGAATTATCTCCCTTTATTACCTTTTCCAGTCCGGGACTTAACTCCTTAAGTGCTGAACCGAATTGATTTCGCATACCATTTCAGATTTTTAGCCTCAACACGTTAAATTACTTATATTTTATTAAATTAGAACCTAAACCATATCCATTCCTCTCGCTTCAAATTTCTTGGTCATAGAAAGAGCACTCGGCGCGAGGATGGCCATGTCTAACATGGCTCTTGTTAATTTAGTTTTTACATTAAAAAACCAAAACATATCACAAAATATCCATTAGACCGCCAATCGACCAGTATTGACCAGTTTGTGAGTATGGACCGCGGCGATTCGACCGCACAATATTGGGATGAGTAAACAATTTTGGTATAGCTAAAAAAAAACGAAAACAGTTTCATCCATTTCATATAAGTTTAGAGAAAAGTCATGCCAAATGCACCATATTCTGATAGCATCTTACGTTGAATTGTTAAGAACAACGATTCTATGACAACCCTTGACAAGATATGCTCAATTATATCAGATGAAATTCACAAAGGGGCTAGGCACGTGTGATTTTTTTAACATTATAGTATGTAAATCGCTACCTCGACTTCTTGTCTGACAAGAAATCTAGGTAGCGGTGATTGGTCGCTGACTTGGTAAGTAAGTTTGCATCATTGTAATTTACTTTTAAATGATTTATGTAGTTTTGGATAGTGTACATTGCGTCTAAGACTCGATTCACTCGTAGAAATCGCCACCTCAACATTTTGTCCGACCTGGAGTTGGTTCCCTTATTTATATATACTAAGCGTACCTGGTTCCTTTGGAAATTCATAGCTGAAGTATATCCATATAATGATTATGGGGGCGTATGGGATTTAATAATCACTATGGGATTTGCATGCATTTTACTTCAGACTCAGCATATTCTGTCAGGAAAATAGTCAAAAGTATCTCATTATTTTTTTTTTCACTTTCGATTACATCGTATGCCATGAATAGGACTTAATGTTAGTTGATTCTATATATTTGAAGTATATTTTCAGTCCGACCCAATGCATATACCTTGTAGAACCCGCCTCCATAGTCGCTTACTCTAGACATAGGTCCGAGCTTTGCTTATTCGGATTTTGTATTTGAGAAAACTGTCGGTTTCTTACAAAGTATGGGAGTGTAATACTTGTATTTAACATGAACAGTGATTAGGTATATTGTCACTGAAAAATTGTTCCGGAAGAAAAATTAAGAAACAACGAAGAAAGAACATCTTTTGGTAAAAAAAATTAAGCGTATTACTGCATATCTTTTCACGGAAAAGTAGTTTATATCACAACATAAAATGTCAGTACATGACTTTTTTTAATATGGAAAGTGTCAAAGCTATTGGGGATATTGGGAAATGATGGGTTTAGATTTACATACTGTTGAAAACAAAATGATGGTATACTTGCGGCTTTGTATAATTTGTGGACGTTTTATATTTCTGCTATCTACATGTACACATAAATGTCTTGGAGATGCATGTGGGCATTATACATAAACAAAACTCAAGAATTATATTGCTTAAAGTAGACAGACAAAACAAACAAACAAAAATAAATAGATATACATGTATAAATGAAGAGTAAATTAAGTCTATAAAATAACAAAACTAAAGTAGGTGTATAATGAATTAAATAAATAATATAAATGTTAAATAAATAAATGAATAAGGGTAGAAATACAATTATTAAAATACCGCTTCAAGAAATTAATTTCATGCATAATTGCATGTTTAGTTTTTTTTTCTAGTCATAAAAGAAACAAGGCGGTACATAAATTATCTTACCTGTCGCAGACGTCTACGTTTTTAATGATTCCTTTCCTAGATTTCGCATCAAACTCGCTGATGATTCAATATCCTATTCAAATATTTGCTTTATTTTAGGCTACAGCTGGCTTATGTGACCGCACCCATTGTCTTATCTTTATCATTCTGATATCAAGTCCCTTATTTGACAAGAAAATAAAAACCGTTGCATGTTACACTTGCAAGAAATGTCCGTTTTCTGCCATATTAAAGACCAGCTATAATATTGTATTACTGTCGATTTCCAATACCACTCCCGAGAATTGTTGCTAGGTAACGTAACTAACGTTTCGTCATTACACAGGTGACAGAGAAGTGAAACAAGAGAATAAAGGTGCGAGTTACATCGTTCAGGTGCCGTATATTCTACGTTCCTGCTTAACACCAGTTTCTTGTCAACATTTGAAAGGTGAATGTTTTGTCCGGTAATATTCAACACATTACTGATGAAATTTTGATGCAGATATGGCATCTCAAAGGTTCAGTGACAATGAAATTAATATACGTTGACATTTACTACTCGTGTATTAAGTATTCTGCAACAAACAAGCATAAGACATATATGAAAGTTTTGTTCAATATATTAAATATATAAGCAACCGACTTGGAATTCTATACATTATATTCTTAACCATAACGTTACCGTCAACGCGTGCATTTATGTATTTTAGAACTTTATCGTTAGCCTACTGTAGTAGTGGATTAGTAACCCATATGACCATCTTTAGGCTTCAGGAGATTGTGCACGATACAGAACGTGTCCCAGTTCAAGATCTGATACAAGCGGGACCTCGGTTTAAAGTCTCATCCGAAAGGCCATTAGTTGTCACTTAGTGGAGTAGAGCATGAGTACATGTCCGGCGCGTAACCAATAGACAACGAGAAACCAGTCTTAAACGCAAAGTTTTAATCTAATACCGAATAATCCATATGACCAACCCACCCAGAAGAGGTTAGTTCTTCTAGGTTTCAGGGGTTACTGTAATACAACTTTATCTACTTTGTTTTGCTTAAAAAATATCTAAACATTATATACTCAGTTCCAAAAGAAAGTGTGCACTTTTTTATTTTAAATATCTCCATTTTGATAAAACGTATCGGTCTGGAATTTCGAACACTACCTTTGTACACAATTTGCTATCGATTGAATGTGATGTCAATGCACATGCAATTAAGCACAAATTGCTCAAAATGTTGATACCAAACATCATATATTTCTGTCAAAAATAATACATTAAATTAACAAAAACCTAAGTGCACACTTTCTTTTGGAACTGAGTATATAAATGGTCCTCATAATTACAAAAACAAATAGGTCATTAAATATACATGTAAGATGATAAATTATTTTATCCAACGTCTATTTTCAACAAGGCGTCAGCTCGCTCCCCAATACCAAAGGAATTTTGAACAAGGCTCACAGCTATACCCCTTATACCAAACAATTTTTGAACAAGGCCCAATGATAGCCACCCCCCCCTCCCCACCGATACCAAACGAATTTTGAACAAGGCATACAGCCAGCACCCTATACCAAAGGAATTTCGAACGAGACTTACAGTTAGCCCCCTTATACTAAACGAACTCTGAACAAGGCTCACATCTTGTTACCTAAAAATTTGAACAATAACGGCTTACAGCTAGCCCCCCCCCAATTTTTTTTTAACAATTACGGCTTACAGCTAGCCCCCCCGCCCCCCCGCCCCCCTATACCCAACGAATTTTGAACAAGGCTCGCAGCTAGCCCCCTTATACCACACGAATTTTTAATAAGGCTTACAGCTAGCCCCCTTATACCACACGAATTTTTAATAAGGCTCGCAGCTTGCCCCCTTATACCACACGAATTTTTAATAAGGCTTACAGCTAGTCCCCCCCCATCATACCAAACGAATTTTGAACAAGGCTCACAGCTAGCCCCCTTATTCCAAAACGGTTTTGAACAAGGCTTACAGCTAGCCCCCCGCCCCCCCACCTCATACCAAACGAATTTTGAACAGGGCTCGTAGCTAGCCCCCCTAATACCCAACGAATTTTTAACAACAGCTATATAAGTCCCCTTAAACCAAAAGAATTTTGAACAAAGGCCCACAACTAGCCCCCTTATACCAAACTGGTTTGATGTATTTATACACTATTAACCGTGTCACCAATTTTCCATATCTGTGTAATTAATTGGTCGCTATTAAATGTGCTTTGAATGAAGGTAACACAACATAACCATACTAAAATGGTTACAGAATTGAAACAAATGAACTTTCCAAATATGAAACAGGAAAAACCGTAGAAATTGCAGTAAAATATTTGGATATACATCTTAAAGCTTTGTTAAACACTCGAAGACGTGTAGAATATATCTATCTGTATAGTGATGAACACCGCCGCTCGTTTTATGTAGTGATGAACACCGCCGCTCATTTTATGTATAGTGATGAACACCGCCGTTCATTTTAAGTATAGTGATGAACACCGCCGCTCATTTTATGTATAGTGATGAACACCCGCGGCTCATTTTATGTATAGTGATGAATACCGCCGCTCATTTTATGTATAGTGACGAACACCGCCGCTCGTTTTATGTATAGTGATGAACACCGCCGTTCGTTTTATGTACAGTGATGAACATCGCCGTTCGTTTTGTGTATAGTGATGAACACCGCCGCTCGTTTTATGTATAGTGATGAACACCGCCGCTCGTTTTATGTATAGTGATGAACACCGCCGCTCGTTTTATTTTACTTGATATTGAAATAGAAAATACCTTTCCAAAATGTATACTGGATTTAAATAGTTGTGGTACATAATGGAAAGGATGCAAACCCTTGAAGATTTGGGCAAATGAAATTTCAACTTTTGTCGGGCGATACCTTAAAACATCGCTAATATGCCAGGTCATGTGACTAGTGGTAGACCAATCACGGTGAAATGAAGAAACCTAACGAGGACAATAAGCATGCGATGCCATGACCTTCAAAAGACAAGTGAATTATCAATGACCTATAAACTACTGTTATTTTAGGTCTTTGGAATTATCAAGCATGTCAGTAAATTAAAATTAAGCTTCAAGATACATTGTATGCAGTTACAATGGTTGTTCCGGTTGCTTACTACATCTATAAAAGATTTTTTCAACATGAACATATGTCTTCATATGGAATTTGTAATATTCGTATTAATACCTTTTGTAGTTTAAACAATATAGGACTGTTAAGTATTTGGTTAAAAGAGAAAGTATATTCCTTGAATTAATTTAAGCGTATTGTTAATGTAATGTTAAAAGATCAGTTTTACAAAATTGGCATAGTTTTGTTGATAACTTAAGTAAATGCTGAAACAATATAATTTACAAACAACGCCATTTGTTAGAAGAATCTTTTTAATATAGCAAGTGATTTGTGCAAATGTTGGTTCCTCAATCATGAATTATTAACTGAAAGATACAGTAAGAGATCAGAGAGTGTGTCGTTTATTTTATCACACGAAAAGATAAGAACCCAAGTGAAACGTTCAGTATATCACCCTGTTGGCTTTTCATATGAGCATACGCGTTTTACTTTCGAATTAAATGTGAAATACATAAAATATCAAGACATTATGGGGCATTGAAGCTGGAAAAATGTGAAAGAAATGTGAGTCGACCTAAAGGGGGCCAGCATGTCTTTTGATTAACATGCGAACTTTCATAACTGCAACGGACGTCATAGTGTGGAAAATGTCTTGACTATCATTTCTTCTTACCACTGAAGAGTGCCACACAGGTGACCGTAGTCATAACAAAATATATCAACGAGGCAAAGGAGCAAAGTTGTACTACTATCTAAACGTGTAATAAAATCAATATACATGATATATGTTCGTCCATTTGTCTGTATGTTTGACTGAAGGTCAATGGTCCTGTTACAGTACATTTGTTTGTATGTTCAGCTTTAATTTTCATTTCATGTATGGATGGATTATACTCTCAGCATCAGTGCCCACATAAAGCTTCTGTAATAAAGACCTGATTCTGGAGACATTACTTAATTAAGTCTATATACTGTTTTCAGACTACGGAAGCTTAAGTGGTCGTGTTATACGTCGCCATGTCGACTTGCAGTAAGACGACATGGACCTTGTCGACATGTATTTTGTTGTCAAGCGTGTAAGTGCAGGTCGACCTACACATCAGTGTAATAATTGAAAGCAACAAGATAACAAGACTACAAGATCTTATTACAACAAGCCTGTTTAGTTTTGAACGACATGATTCGATATATATCGACAAGTCGCCTTAGCTCATGACACCTTGCCCTGTTATATATCAGTATGTCAGTCATATTTTAGCGCGAATGAGACATCATCAACACATTATCAGGTGCACACTTGAAGCTTCCGCAGGTGTGGCTGGTGGGCCAGTTTAGAATGAATAAGCGCAAAGCGTGGTTGACTACTATATATAGATATAGACTGGTTACCCTAACCTCTCACATGTTGTATTTTATAGACGACAACAAGAGTTTATTCAGTACACGCCTAGTTGCATTTGAAACTTGACAGTTTCTATACCGGTATAATTATGATAAATCTTCAGAGGTGATGATGATACAGACAAAAAATTGTTGCTATGGTGTTATTAACATTTTGTAACAAGTTTGTGTTGTGGCATCAAGTTAGTTGTGATAAGTTAATAGAATAAAGACCTGATTCTGGAGGCATTACTTTAATGTCTATGGTGTTTTGAGTTACAAAATGATAAAATTTTAGTCATTAGTACTAAGTATATTCAAAATGTTTCCAGTTTCATCGCGACACTTTCTTCCCATTTCTAATTGTACTTTCATGGCAGCCTTTCCTTTGGTAACAACTAAAAAACCACCTAGTTTCGCCGATACAATTATGGACGTTTTCCAAAATTTGTAAAAATAAAAATCGCGGTTCATTTCGCCATTTGTAAGTATTTATATATTTATACTGTGAACGCTACAGTCACCAACTGGGAAAAACGTCATCACGGTTAGCCAAAACTAGAACTATCACTGCTATGCAGGCGAGTAATACACTCGCCGTGTCTTGGACGCAGGAATGGATATATGTATATGAAAGCTTAAAAGACTGTTTTCCCTGGACAGATTCCCTTTCCATCCTGATCCAGTGGTTGCTGGGAATCAGCCTAACAAAATTATCCACGTACACTATAATCATGAAAAATTCAAAGGGCTGAAACACAATGTAAAATTATCTAAGCAAAAGATGCTAAGGATATGCACAAATAGGTTTGGTACCTACCAGTAGTTACTGAGAAATAGCGCGGACTAGGGTTTTGGCGAGTTTACCAGGAGAGAAATCCCACGGTTGGCCGGGACACAAAATTCCAACAAGTGATTGCTGAGAAATAGCGCGGAAAAAAATTGCTGAAAATATCAAAGGGCCGTTACTCAATGAAAATTTACGTAAGTGCAATTTACAGACAATATGTACAAAAAGGCTTGGTTTCAATAATTCCTATGCAGTTTCATTGATTTCCAGCCAGTGGTTGCTGAGAAATAGCGCGGACAAAATGTACACGGATAATGTGACTCCTGTATACCCCCTTTACACTTCGTTTACGGGGGTATAAATACAACAGAATATTGTGCGCCGTGGTGACACTTAACAATTCTCTAGGTATGTATAACGTATGACGAGGCTACTATTCACCTTGATTAGCATCCGTATCAGTTTATATTAGTTCCTAATATAGACTTGTACGGCTGTGCCTGCCATCCATGCGGCAATAAATTAATTCCATTAGCAATACACTGTTCAGGTAAGAAAGCCATTCAGTGAATTTATATCCCTGCCGTACGAGGAAAATCCATTTCCTCAATTTTCCATTGTTAGAGACTGTGTAGTTGATAACATACAATTCTGAAAGAAAGTTTCACCACCCCATTGGGGCCTCATCTCCGAGGGATATTCTTTTCTGCAACCTAGTCATAAAGACAAATGATTGTTGCAAGTTCAATTAAATCCGCACTACTAGTTTTAGAAGACAAGAATTCAGTACTATAAAGAATATGTAAGAAAAGCGCAACTGAAATCATGGAAACAAACAGGAAAACTATTAAATTCTCTTTTTCAAAATCTGCTTAGACATTTTGGCATGCAGCATTGTCTAGGAGGTTGGGGGGGCCTCTACCAAGGGGTTACTGATTTTTAGTATTTACAATGTAGATTTATATAGAAAAAAAATTAAACATATTCATAACATATTCTAATAACATTTCGATACATTCTGACCTAGCCTGAACATTTTCTAGTAACGTTTTAATACATTCTGACAAAGTCTGAACACACTAATTCAACAAAGTATTGCAGTAGCATTATATTCACAATGGTCTTGTTTGATCTGACAGAATGAGCATCTTTATTCCAGCTCGTGATTTGCGGTGAAATAAATAACCAACTCTTAGCCTTTTTCATTCTTTAATAATATATATGGTATGATGACATGTATAGAGAGATGAAGAGTTAAGAGGTACCATGTTTATGCTTTTTGCATACCTGTTTAGAAGACGAACACAGCAGGTTGGTATATGACAAAAACAACATAGAAACAGATTAGACAAATACAGACAAAAGAATTACATGGCTGTCAAATATTTACATACAGTATAAAAGGGATTAAATTCTACCTCTCTACCTATGCAAAGACAATGTCCATCACTCGCTTGCAAAGGACAAGACCTGCCATTAAAAGATACATGAACTCTTTTAAGTCAAATACATTGTATTCTGAAAAGCCTACTCTTGGCAAAATTATATAAAAGTAATTTACATTTACTGGATGAAATATAATTACAATAAATAAATAAAAACTTAGAAATCAAATTACAGAGTGACATTTTACAACATCCAGAAACATCCCATCTCAAATATGTGGTAAATTATTTACGACTACCTTTTTTTATCAACATACCACGGTCCTTCACACTGGCAAGACTGTACTGGTACAGGCAGCAAGAAAATCCCTAGGATGTGTGTACATTTTTTTGTACTATTAATGTGTTGCTTAAAATGCAGTTTGTAACATGGTATCTTCTTAAAACAGCTGAAGTAGTTTTATCAAGAAGTTGTTTTCTGACTTCAGCCACTATCATACATACTGACTCTGACCAAATCACTCCAAACACTCTCCCACACCCATCATGTACTTTTCATTTTGAAGTAAATCTTTAACTGCCAAATAAGCAAAAATAAATCAGGATTTGGAGGAATATAGCCGACCTATAATGATTAGATATTATACTTTCCTGACAGAGAAATTATACTTTCATTCATGGCTTTAATTCATACGTCACAATACATGTACCGATAAAATAATTAATTCCTTCAACGTGTGTTACTCGGATTATATCATTGAACAGTCTTTGAGAAAATAGTGACATGGATGCTATTTAAATAAAATAAAAATGTCAAAAATTGATATTGAAACAACTATTCAGTAGCTATTGATATATTGCTGGTTTCATTTGTTCATGAAGTCGATTTGTCCATCTGTCAAGTTGTACAGTAACACTAAGAGTTCAAACAGTTGCTTAGTGAAATTTACTGACTGGATAGGAAACACTGGAGATCATGATCTGCACTTGTATCAAAGGAAGAATCACTTGCTGCCTGCAGGGTGAGTGTTAATAAAGACTGCTTTAACATCTGTCTGTCAATTTTCATAACTGCATGCATTTTACCGGTACACATTCTTTTCTGGTATTTTCACACTGTAAATACAGTTAAGACATTGTCATTCAAGCAAAGCTTGCAATGTTATCGTTTATGATTAACCATTTTCCCCGATTGGTTAGATGTTTCAAACGTCGGTCTGATTACTGCCGTAACTGGAGACAGTCGACGTGGAAGACACACTGCTGTTGCTGTTTAGAGATGTGAGTGACAGACGGCGACATAAATGAGGAGATTTGTACTTTGCTGAAGTATAGGAACCTGCTTTGGATGGACTGGAAGACTTCTGGCTTGACGGCTTTCTCTTGCTTGATCGAATACTGAAATATTAGCAAGTGCTATTTTAAATCACATAATAAACCAGTCATTTATGTCTATATTTACCAGAAATACCTCGAAATAAGTGTTTTGCATATTTTAAACAAATCTAATATTCAACATTCAATATCTGCAAAATTCAGCTTTCTGTATTTAGTTGATACAAAACAGAAACACGCTGTGTCTAATAATCTTACGTGTCATTGGTAATTCTAAACAAGAGCTGTTCCTCACAAGTGATGAATGCCCCCGAAAGAGGTGCCTCACAGTCTGTGTCCTCTCCATGTGCTCAATTATTGTGGTATGTAATATTAAAATCCTTCCATGCATGACAGAGTAACCATGCATACAGTATTCCATTCTTTTAAACACTAAGTGTGACCTTGACCTTAGAGGTAGGGACATGGTTCATGCAGACAACACATTGTCTTGATGTGCTGAACATTTGTGCCAAGTTATTTTAAATCAATTAATGCATTAAAAAGTTACAATACTGACACAAATGTATGCATATATACAGGATACCATTACCTATAAACTCTAAGAATGACCTTGAGTTTTAAGGTAGGGACTTGGGTCCTGCATGCTACACATTGGCTTGATGTGCTAGACATTTGTGCCAAGTTATTATAAAATCCTTCAAAGCATGATAAAGTTATAGTCCGGACACAAATGTATGCATATATACAGGATTCCATTACCTAAAAACTCTAAATGTGACCTTGACCTTTGAGCTAGGGACGTGGGTCTTGCACGCGACACGTCGTCTTGATGTGCTGAACATTTGTGCCAAGTTATTTAAAATCCTTCAATGCATGACAAAGTTACAGTCCTGACACGAATGTGTGCATATATAGAGGATTCCATTACCTTCAAACTCTAAGTGTGACCTTGACCTTTGAGGAAGGGACGTGGGCCATTGCACGCGACACGTCGTCTTGATGTGCCAGACATTTGTGCCAAGTTATTTTAAAATCCTTCAATGCATGACAGAGTTACAGTCCGGACACAAGTTTGTAAGTGGGGACGCACAGACGGACGGTGCGATTTTAATATGCCACCCTTCGGGGGCATAAAAATAATGTCTCGCACACAAATTAGCCAATTTAGGTGCCATGACTTAACTGAAACTCTTAAGGACAGTAAGTTAATAAACATGTAAATAATGTTTTCAAACAGTATTGTGTATAGTTGACTTTTGAGAATCTATACATTTTATAAATTGATTTTGCGATAAAAATTCGTCACAAAAATGTCATTTTTCTAGACTATTCAACATTGTAACAAATGTCTGAATGCCCTTTCATCTTCGTTGCATGTCACATCATTTTTGTGCAAAATAGATTCACACAAGAAACATGGCAATGCCACGAAACCAGGTTTTCAAAAATGTTGTTCTGATTCTATACTATAGTATGAATTTTGGAATGAAGATTGCTATGAATATTCAAAAGATTATAACATGACATGAGATCTTCAGGATGAAGTCAATTCAAGGTCAACATCATATAGAAATATACACTTGCTCTAAAATTCTTCAAAAAGTTCAAATTTTTTAAAATTTTCAAGTTACAAAGTAGACATGAAATAATATATCATATCTTTTTTAAATTACCTCCAAAGATGATATGACCTTTGACTGCCAAATCAAGTTAAAATCATGTAAACAGGATTTTCAATGTTAATGTCACTGTGACCTTGACCTTGGAGCCAGCCATGCGGAACATGCGTTCTGCACGTCATCTTGATGTGGTAAACATTTGTCTTTAGTTTCATCAAAATTCTTCAAAGGGTTGAAGAGTTACAGAGCGGACAGGATTTTCAATGTTAATGTCACTGTGACCTTGACCTTGGAGCCAGCCATGCGGAACATGCGTTCTGCACGTCATCTTGATGTGGTAAACATTTGTCTGAAGTTTCATCAAAATTCTTCAAAGGGTTGAAGAGTTACAGAGCGGACACAATTTCGTTTGACGCCCGCCCATCCGCCCGCCATACCCCAATCTAATAACCAGGATTTTCAAAATTGAAAACCTGGTTAATGACAAAGAAGTTATACTTTATCATAGGGTAACCTGATTATGCAGCTAAGAAAATATTCTACATAAGACAGTTGGTCCACTGATTTTGCCCCCTAAAAAACACAAGTGACAATGGTCATCAAATCACTTGATAAATGGACTAAAAAAAGTACAAATTTATATGAAACTAGATCTATCACTGCATATGATTCATACCACTGATGATGCACCTTGACTCAATAAGAAATATGTGTGTTAGGCAAAGGAAATTGGCAGGAAAAAGTGAATGCTATATAGACATAACAAACCTTGTTTGGAGGCGATGAAACAAAATAAGGTATAAAAGGCAAATGTGAAATGATTAAAAGAAGTACCCAGGTTTATTTTCCTTTCCTAGTGGTTCTATGAAAAATCCATCTTTTCCACGTAAGCCGAGCAGTTCTGTGGTGATGCCACTCCCTGAGGCTACATACACTGAGCCGGACTCCAGGGATGCCCCAAGATATCGTGGACACGTCAAATCAACCGAAGTCTGCTTCCCTCTACAAAATGAAAGAAGTCAATATTATCACGGAATGTTTAAAACATGTGGTTCAAATCTTGATACATGGCTCCCCCTATACCTGCCTGTTCAAATACAAAGTCCATTTCAACAGTATTTCACTTACAGGTTAGCAGTATTCCTAACCATCGTTCCTGGCAAGAAACCAGTGTTAGACTCCCATCCTGTGTAAAAACTGCCAACTTTCTTGCACTAAGAGCTAGGCAGGTACTGAGTTGTATGACCCTTTAGAGAGGTTACTAGTAAGTGATTGCAGGTGAGCGATCTTAACCACTCAATCACACAGGCTACCTTTACTGAGGTTTCAACAGTTTTTATGTAAGTTCATATTTACTCATAATGTGATTTTAAACACAAAAAGCTCTTAAAGTGATATTACCCTTCAAAGTGACCATCACAATTAAAAGGAAGCTATTAAGAAAATGAACATTGCCAAAGTTGTAACAAAAATATCTGACTCTGTATCGGTGTTTTATGCGCATTGAAAATAGCGATAATCAGTTAAAATTTAAAGTTGACTATCCAAGTCAAAACTAGAGATTTAATGCTTTCATGTTACATACATTTTAATTTAAATCATTCAATAAGAGAAATAACATGTCATAATTCCCTTTTAACATGTTTCAAAGCATTTACAAAGCTTTTAGCTTCGTTCTAGATCAAAACTCTATATGGCAATTTTGAAAGGTAATATAAGTTTATACTCTCAAGAAAATCCCCTTTTCATTTTGATAGCTATAACAGATGCCAAGCTGTAATTCTGTTACTGCATAAGAATGTTGATCACATCAGTCAGCAAAAACAAAAACAAAACAGCACTTGTGTAATTTTAGAGCATATACAATATACTTATGACTTGTAGTGTCAGATATAACTGATGTATACCTGATATCATCTTTGCTGGCAGGTACTGTTATCGCCTGTATACTGTGGAAGTAGGTCACATACAGGAACGGCTCTCTATATGCTACAACATAACAATATAAACTGTTTACCATGAAATAATATGTATTTATAGTTATCATAAAAGTAGTGTTATGGAAAACAGCTATAATTACAACTGCTATACTGTTACTCCGGTTGCCATGGAGACAATACACATATCAGACTGGTACCAAGCTGTCTCTGGTTACAGAGTAAAATTTCAGTAAGTACTATAAGCATGTGTTTATTCAATTCGTTGTTAACGTCGTGACACATACTAGTATCAAAGTGTTAGTAACATACCTAGTGACAGGGGCAGACAACTCCACTTCATGTCAGCCGGCCGACTTCTTCGGCCTTTACAGTCGACATACACACCAAACTCTGGAGACAAAAGACAAACTTAATTACTGCATTCACAAATTTTTCAATCTACATTTTTAACATCTATGACAACACGAGATGCTATTTTAAATACATCATATTTCCACAAATATTAAGGCTTTTAAAGCTCTCATTATCAATTCAACTATCTACATAAGACTATAAAAATGACTAAAATATGGTTGAAACAGACCATAGGTACACAAAGATTTTTTGAGGCCGCAAACTTCTTACGTCAAGTACTATAAGCTACTGACAGATTGAATAAACGAAGTTACCATGGAAACAGAGAAGATACTCTAGTGGTAGACCTTCTGGTGACACTTGTACTACGGCTAGTGGGTAGCTATGATGGGTTGCAGCACCAAATGCTGCAAATGCCAGGGTGTTATCTTTCTTGTCCACAAACTCTGAAATGATCACACTTAACATTTCACATCTTGGTGTTTATGTAATGGAAAAATCATTTACATATTACTCAAAAGTAAGAATGAACTTCTTTTTTGATAAGAAGAAAAATACCTAGGCTACCTAACCAAATATTTGGACAGGGCAGCCATTAAGGGGTTCTAACAACTATGGACCTTGATAGCTCAGTGGTTAGGGTGTTCACCTCCATTACAGTATGTCAGGAGTACAAATCTTAACTCAGAGCATGAGTTGTGTCCTCAGCAAAGTCACCATCACTGATGCCACACTTGCCTCAGTCCACCCCGCTGTAAATGTGTTATAGGGGTTAAAAACTTGCCGCCCTCTTTTTTCTGTGTCCAAACTCAAAGGGATCAGAAATAAAAAGATTGAAGTAGAAACAAGGATCATCTCAAAGCAAAAGGTGTCTAAAAACAAAGAACATACACAGCACATTTTTCACCAACAATAAGTGTAACACATGTCTTGCATATTCAAAGGCATCTTAAAGAAAACATTTAACCTGAATGAACTGATCTTACCTGTCAGACTTGGATGGTCCAAGTTTACTTTGTAAAATCTGTCTGTACCAACAATAGTAAAACTGTCAGCCATGCATACACAACTGCAAGGTTCATCAATGCTCAGCTCCTGGAAATATAGAAATATCATCAGTCACTCATACAGGATTAACACAATATGTCCAAACCTCTCCACAACAACACCAAATGGAATATCAATTTTGGTTTGGTGTGGAGAGGTTGTTGCTCTAGGGAGGTTAATTTGTTCTTATATAACTGCTTTGGGAAATAAAACATCTGTCTTTGTAGAGAGGTTTTGGCTCTTTGGAGGTGTTGTTTAGAGAGGTTGGACTGTATACTGCTTACTGGTGCCAAGGAAATGGTCTGAGTGTAGGGTCTGAGTCCAGGAAATTGTACTGAAACTTTACACAGTGTCATTCATGGTTTACTATGACAGCATAATGTCAGGAATTCAACATAGACTGCTCTTTCAGTATCAAAATTAATTGCTTACATGCCCTTTACTTACTGCAGGTACAATTTTATGAGTCAATATGAGTGTCCCACTCTCCATGAATTATCTAAATGCCCAGGCATTATATTAGAGGAATAAGGTTAGGTCACACCAAATTGATAAGTTGTTCATCGGAATTTCTACAAAAATCTTGAAGTAAGCTGGTGATATAAAGCATATAAGAAAATAAAATTACTTGTTCCATGGATTTAGCTCCAAGTGAAAAATAACAATTGGTGCTTCAGTATGTTTTTAATTCTCTGATACATAATTCTATAGAAGAACATAAAGGTTCCTTTAGCTTCCAAAACAAAATACAACTGGAATCTGGTAAGTTAAAGTAATTATTTCAAAGAAGTCAGTTAATTTTAAGTTTTATTATTTTTCATGGGTTTTATGAAAATAGTAGTGAACAAGAGCTGTCCCTCACAAGTGACGAATGCCCCCGAAAGAGGTGCCTCACAGTCTGTGTCCTCTCCATGTGCTCAATAAATGTGCTATGTAATTTTAAAACCCTTCCATGCATGACAGAGTAACCATGCATACAGTTTTCCATTACTTTAAACACTAAGTGTGACCTTGACCTTTGAGGTAGGGACTTGGGTCTTGCACGCGACACATCCGCTTGATGTGCTAGACATTTGTGCCAAGTTATTTTAAAATCCTTCAAAGCATGATAAAGTTATAGTCCGGACACAAATGTATGCATATATACAGGATTCCATTACCTATAAACTCTAAGTGTGACCTTGACCTTTGTGGTAGGGATGTGGGTCTTGCACGCGACACGTCATCTTGATGTGCTAGACATTTGTGCCAAATTATTTTAAAATCCTTCAATGCATGACAAAGTTACAGTCCGGACACGAATGTGTGCATATATAGAGGAATCCATTACCTTCAAACTCTTAAGTGTGACCTTGACCTTTGAGCTTGGGACGTGGGTCTTGCACGTGACACATTGTCTTGATGTGCTAGACATTTGTGCCAAGTTATTTTAAAATCCTTCAATGCATGACAAAGTTACAGTCTGGACACGAATGTGTGCATATATGCATATATAGAGGATTCCATTACCTTCAAACTCTAAGTTTGACCTTGACCTTTGAGCTAGGGACGTGGGTCTTGTACGCCACATGTCGTCTTGATGTGCTAGACATTTGTGCCAAATTATTTTAAAATCCTTCAATGCATGACAAAGTTACAGTCCGGACACGAATGTGTGCATATATGCATATATAGAGGAATCCATTACCTTCAAAATCTAAGTATGACCTTGACCTTTGAGCTAGGGACATGGGTCTTGTACGCAACACCTCGTCTTGATGTGCTAGACATTTGTGCCATTTTATTTTTAAATCCTTCAATGCATGACAAAGTTACAGTCCGGACACGAATGTGTGCATATATAGAGGATTCCATAACCTTCATACTCCAAGTGTGACCTTGACCTTTGAGGTAGGGATGTGGGTCTTGCACGCGACACGTCGTCTTGATGTGCTAGACATGTGTGCCAAGTTATTTTAAAATCCTTCAATGCATGACAGAGTTACAGTCCGGACACGAATTGTAAGTGGGGACGGACAGACGGACGGACGGACAGTCAGTGTGATTTTAATATGCCACCCTTCGGGGGCATAAAAAGTCTGATGACCAACTTGTTAATTTGGTGTGGCCTTATATTGAAAATATAAAACAATTAATAAATCAGAAGATTTTATCTCACAAAAAAATCTAACAAGATCCTTAAAAGAATAGCATATTAAACACAATGGTTTTAAAATACAAAATGATTATTTTATAGAGCATACCTTTCTAATACAAAACATTCTGAGATCAGTGTTGTATTTCATGATGAGGACTTTGTCTGTCATTCCCACACACATGTATACAGCATCGTTCCAGACACCACAGTCTAGCACAGTACATCCGACAATATCCTCTACAACATTGTGAGGCACTGGCTGGGTTGCCTCGCCATTTGACTGGCCTAACCTCAGCTGTATCATCTTCTTGTCTATAGTTAACACTCTACGATCTTTTCCTAAAAATAAAGGACACTTTTCTATATAGAGAAAATTACAAAAATAACTTTCAATCTGTGAAGATTTTCTGATTAAACAAAAGAGGTCTGGTTACTTACATTTCTTTTTTCTAACTTTCTTTCATAAAACTAACAAGAGCACCGCAAAGCGCAGCAATATACGCCCGAAGTGTTGTATCAGAGAATGGGAGCAAAATTTAGGCTGTTGAAGCCCAACGGACAGGAACAAGAATAAAAAATTGAAGTTATATAAAAAAATCTAAGTCCCCAACCAGAAAATCCTAACCTGGTACAAAAATGTCAAAAAACACCAAAAAATTGGAGGTACCATTCATGTTGTACCACAGAAAAGTGGTCTCGGTTTTTCCGTACTGCCAATAATAAAAAAGTTACAAAATATGCTATTGATAGTAACATAAAAGGGAAGTAATTCAATAAAAAAGTTAAACAAAATAGAATCTCCCAAATAAAAACAAGAGCACTGTAATCAAGAGCAAATGCAGAGCAATATCCACACAGTTATATGACGCTTGAACCCTAAGTGCGACCTTGACCTTGAAGTGAGCCATCTGGAACATGGCTTCTGCACATCGTCTCAATGTGGTAAACAATTGTGTCAGGTTTCTTCGAAATCCTTCAAGGGGTTCAAGAGTTACAGAGCGGAAGGGAAACAAAATCATATGACCTTTGACCCCTAAGTATGACCTTGACCTTGAATCCAGCCATCCGGAACATTGCTTCTGCACGTCGTCTCAGTCTGGTTAACATTTGTGTCAGGTTTCTTCGAAATCCTTCAAGGGGTTCAAGAGTTACAGAGCGGAAGGGAAACAAAATCATATGACCTTTGACCGCTAAGTATGACCTTGACCTTGAATCCAGCCATCCGGAACATTGCTTCTGCACGTCGTCTCAGTCTGGTTAACATTTGTGTCGGGTTTCTTTGAAATCCTTCAAGGGGTTCAAGAGTTACAGAGCGGAAGGGAAACAAAATCATATGACCTTTGACCGCTAAGTATGACCTTGACCTTGAATCCAGCCATCCGGAACATTGCTTCTGCACGTCGTCTCAGTCTGGTTAACATTTGTGTCAGGTTTCTTCGAAATCCTTCAAGGGGGTTCAAGAGTTACAGAGCGGAAGGGAAACAAAATCATATGACCTTTGACCCCTAAGTATGACCTTGACCTTGAATCCAGCCATCCGGAACATTGCTTCTGCACGTCGTCTCAGTCTGGTTAACATTTGTGTCAGGTTTCTTCGAAATCCTTCAAGGGGTTCAAGAGTTACAGAGCGGAAGGGAAATTGCTAACGGACAGACGTACAGACGGACACCGAGGCGATAACATAATATGTCCCTTCGGGCGTATAAAAACTGAAAGTGTTACTCTTATTTCTGGATTGTTTAATGCAAATTTAAACGTTATTTAGTTATTTACATGTGGGCACTTTACCTAACCACCCCCCTCGGAGGAACCAAAACTAGACTCTCATACTCCGTAAGAAAATGCCAACTTTCTCACATAAAGTCAGGCCAATACTATGGCTAAAACCGGTGACCCGCGATCAGTGAGGTTTAGTGTTAACAAGTCAGCACCTTTAACCACCATGCTATGGAAGTGAGTCAAAGAATACAAGTTTGCATCCATATTTCTCATTAGTACTTGAAACATCACAGCTGTTGCATCCAATACATTGCATCTTACAGAAATAACACAAATTTCATATCAATTCATAATGACTGCCAAGCTTAATATGTTTTTCCTTTGCAAAGCTCAATGTTTTCTCCTGGCAAAGCTCAATAATTTCCCTTGTCGAAGCTCAATATCTTCTCATGGTAAGGCCCATATCTACATTCCGTGTTTTCCAGATAAAGCAGTCAGAAACTTTACCTGTTATTGCAATAATGAGGCTAAGCTGTGGAATGAATTTCAACTGGTACACGCTGTCAAACTGGTTCAGTTTTGTGAGAACTGGAGGATCTCTGTGCACGTTGATGGCAAACAGGCCTTCATCAGCACCAAGCAATGTCAGCTGTGTAAAATATATACATGTATACAATGTTTTACATAAATTGTGATTTTGTTTAAGTTGGTTAAAATACAAGTTTCATAGTACATGTTTGTAGTATTTCAAGTTTGTACAGACAGGTTGTAATTCTAACCATTATTCTATTATTCTATGAAAGGACCCATCTTTGACAGCTATCTTCAGTAAGAAAATGGCCCCTTTACATAATTAGGTAATCGGGTTCCAACCAATGGGGGTAAGCACGAAAAAAAATTGGGTATCCACCAAAATTTAAGTGTTTTAAGACCATTTCTAAAAAATCTAGCCTATTGGCGTCAATTATGTAGCAAGATGGATCTATTAAGTAGCCAAAAGCTATAATTTATATGGCTGCCCCCTAGCACCAGTCTATCTATACAAGATAGAACTGTTAAAAATAAATATCTCTCACAAGACTTCACATACCTGTTTACTGAGTAGCAGAGAACAGTTCAGCTCCAATCTCTTCTCACCCGTCAACTCCAGCAGGCTTGTCATTTGCATTCTCTGTAAACACAAAATTAGGTTGAAAAGTTATAAAACTGTGTGCAGTTTCATACCACTTTGTCATCTGTTTATTTCAATTTGTATTTGATATACAGATAAAAGCTGAATCTTTTTGAACGGAGGCTTGATGGTACTAAGTTCAAATCTGGGTCACCTGGGGTCAAGCACTAGGTATCATGGTTAAATCGAAGAAAAGCCTTGTTAACACTCAAGAGACCACATTCATACCCAAATTTCATGAAAATTGATCAGACTGTTTGTTTTGATTATTTATAGGTCAGGTTCAAATCTGGGTTACCTGAAGTCAAGAACTAGGTCACACAGTCTAATCAAAAGAAAACCTTGTTAACACTCTAGAGGTTACATTTAATGAGTTAATTTGAGCTGCCATCATGCAATGGTAGTGTGTTCTCCTAGAACTAATTAATGCAGTAATCTATGGTCTTAGGTTTTGATGTTTTTTCATATGAAATATATAGTACATATCGATGTTGTGGAATCACAATTGACCCGAGACTGCGGTTTATCTCTTAGTCAAAGATCATAAGGGAATGACGTATAAAGCACTCACACTTCTCTGGACACCATCATCTTTCTGTAGATTTCTTATAGCTGCTTCAAGACATGCCACCCATCTTTGTTTTTCTGTGAATCTTGATGCCATAAGATACAACACCCTGTAGTGTACAGAAATCTTTTGTACTTAATAAGTAACAACAGCAACATCAATATTTCAGCAAATAAATTCAAAATAAAGTTATGTTAGTCGTGTAAACTTGTGACATACTCAAGAATCAAGATTATTTGAAATCAGATAAAGCCTGATAAGTGATAGTGAAGTTTTATCTAATAGGTGATCTTGTTTTGACATCAGTCATTGTTTTGAGATCAGCAAGTTTTAGCCATCTTTACAAGACCTACCCAGTACCATGTGTGATAGTTACATATCATTCCACTACTTGAATGCATCTGAGTACCATTTAATATGTTCAACTTGAACCATCCTAGAGGGAAGTAAAAGCAGTTTTACAAAGCCTCTATTGGAAGAATAAAGTTCAGGCTAATGACTTGGCAAAATTTCTCCCGGATTCAAAGTCTAGACTGAACCCTGGTTCTTTTTAGTCCAAGAAGTTCATACATACCTTCCAGGCCAACATGTGGTCAGAGGTTCATGCTCCAGTCTGAACACATACGGCAGGTCGGTTGAAGCTGTGCTTGGTAGCTCTGCAGCACTGACAGCACTGTGGATATTAACATCTGTATCCTGCGGATTCAAGTCAAACGTATCCACAGGGTTGGCACCACAGTCTGTATTAAACATAAGCAGTATGTTGCCCTCCATCTTACACCATCTGCGGTCCCAACCTGGGGTCTTGCTATTCCTGAATAATGTTAAATTAAACGTATGTCACTTTTACTAAATATTGTCTCTAGTCAATGGATTACTCAGTAATAAATGCTATACCCTTGTAATTTCATCATTTTGAAACATGATCTTTCACAACATTTGGTTTCATTTACAACTTTATATAAACAATAGTAACACTCACTTTTTAGGAACTTTTAACCATCCCTTCAACTTGAAAATATCGTCCTCTTCACTTTCATCAATACACAGTGAGAGTCGGCTGTCTTTTGGTGTCGGCGACGCCTTGTCCATGATAGACGTAAAATGGCGCACATACTCCGTGGGAAGACCACACGTCTCCTGGACAGACGAGACACACTTTGGGTGGCAAACCATTGAACATTCTGCAATAAAAGTTGTATTTATATATTCCTACTTTTGGACTATTTTGCGATAAAGTTACCATCATACATCATATCATACATATATACAATCGTATTATTCTAACTGATATGCAAACAATTTATCTAAATATGCAACAACCTTTAATAACAGAACACAATAACAAGTTTAATTCAGAAGTCACTAAAAACAAAAACTAAGTAAAGATGTACTGACCCTGACATTTTGCCGCCTGTTTTACGAATGGTACGCTGCCGAGGCACACGCTACACTTCGTCGCACGAGTGTTGAGACCATTTACAAATCTGTGCGGGATCTTGTGGTGCATCCTCTGTGGGGTTGGGGCCGGAGGGGCCAGCATACGAGATGTCTTCTTTACACTAGGGGTGAGAAGGGCATTGGCGGGGTTACTCTGGCTGGATGGAGACTGTATAAGGACCTGAACAGCTGCTTTGATATTAGGGGTCATACTTGCTGGCTCTGCAATCATCTTCTCTCTAAGGGCCCCCTTCACCTTCAGTACTGGAAAGAAAAAATCTGATGTATAGTTGGGATTAACAGAAAACAGCATTCTGACACAAACAGAACACATTCTTGGAAGAATGAGAATACTAAAAGTAAAGCCATGTCATTCCTTTATTTGTCAAACATCTCGAAGTATCCTAACCTTATCTACACACCAAGCTAACATTACCTTTACTTATTTCAAGTAAAACAAATTGTATAAGTAACTATGAGGACCAGAATTTTACACAATTTCTCAATCTTCATTCCAAGTATTTTCAAGTCTTTGCAAAAAATCACGCAACTAGTATCAGTTTTCATTTATCCTATGCCCCACTAGAGGGAGTTGCTGCTCTTTAACTTTATCTTGAAGGAATTCTCAAATGGACTAAACTATCTTCCAGTTTAAACAGCATCATTTATCATTGATAGTGGTGCTCATCAGTATGCCAAGATGAGACCTCACTGATTGAAAGGCTGAAGATATTTTAAACAATGAATATGTCTGTCCACAATGATAAGATGTTTAGATTTGCATTTCTAAATTTAAGTCATCACACATTTCCTTTCTATTCCAGATGTCATATCACTCTATCACATAAACAAGACCTACAAATACATGAACTTACATTCATTTGCTTGTGTAAAGTTGTCATTCCTCAGTCTATCCAACTGCTCCTGTAGTTGTTTGTTCTTCTTACATTCCTGGTCCAGGGCACCCTGCATATCACTCATGATTGGTAAGGTGGATACACCTTCTTTACCCTTTCCAAAAAACTTTCCACCCTGAAACAGTATTTGTTAACTGTAGTGAAAAGTGATATATTCCCAAAATATACAAGGGAAATAACTCTCAGTTCTGAGTCTATAAAATCGGAATCTTGATCAAATGAAAAACTTTTTACGGCATAGCAAAGTTCATTTGGCTACACTATTGGTTTCTGATATTACCAAATAGATTCTTTTATTTAACTGTTGTTTATTTTGTAAAGTTGGGATAAAATTCATGGTGAATGTTTAATTCAGCAGCTGATTATGGTTTCCGTTCATGTCCGCAATAATGCTACCATATTTTGTCAAAATGAGTGTCTTTCTGACATATCTGAGGTGGGTAATTTTGCTTATACATCAAGACAAACTATTTCCATCCAAAAATACTACAGACCCTTTGTTTACGACATGAATGTAACTTGCATTGAATAAGCAATAATCAAGACCTAAAATATGTCCACAATGAAGAAAACTTTCACATTCTTTATTGTCAGGAACAGACTGTCTTGTAAGGATTGCAATAGTACTTCACATGAAGTGTTGCCATGGCAACAATATAACTCCCTCTTAACTGTTATCTTGGAAAATGCATTGGTATGGATTTTAGTAAAATAAGCCATACATTTCATTATAAGATTTTTTGGTTTATGTAATCTCATCTATTATATGGTTATATTTTGATATATAGGGATGTGTATATATTGATAAATATACCAGTCACCATTTGTTATCTTGAATACATGTTTATTAAATGTTCAAGCTAACGTTATAGCTTATTACCATATACCAGCTATAGCTAAAGCCAAAAACACATACCCCCATCAGTGTACCTTGGCTCTTGTAAATACTGTGACCTAACTAATATTCACATCCAAACTCATGGGTAAGTTTAAATGAAGCATGCAAATATTAAGTTTCCACATAAATTTCCACAGGATTTGGCAAATAAACTTGTGAAAAAAAAATCATTTAAATATCTAGAACTTGTCAGTATATTTCTGACACATATATAAGTTTTATGACAGAATATTTTAATTTTACCGATACTTGTCAGATTTCACTAGGTTTTAAAGAATGAATCAAATATTCTCATAAAATACTATATTATTCTCTAAAAGCATTGCAAAACACAATAGAAAATAAACAGACATTTCGTACAAAAACAATACCATAATGAAAATCCTGCAAAAAATATTTTTGGGAAATTGGAAATACGAAAAAAGAAATATTGGCCGATATCTCAGATCTCGGCAAAACGTAAAAGTATGTCTGTGCAAATATTCATTGGGTTACAATATAAAATTTTTATAAAGTTGCAACGGTTTACATCAGACATGAATTGTTGTGTATATGGAGATATAATATATTGTAATTCAACCTCAGTAGAGTTATGCATCTTGTGAAAAAGCAATACAATTACTGCATACTTTTTGTATTATGTTTGAAAGCAATTATTAATATACGTAATGCAGTTATACTGATATGTAACTCAGGATGTATCATGATTGGACAAAGAAAATCTTATACATGTACCAGGGAAATGAACCAATGAAACATATTCTTCGAAAAAATGAAGTACAGACTATTTATAAAACTAAATATTTCTTACTACCAGTACCCTAGCACAGAAGTGTAGTTCAAGGTCCTTCAACCATGTTAAATACACCCTCAATATTGTATCAACAAAAAATTGTCTTATGCTTTTTAATACAATCTTAAAAAGACCATTTCTGAATAAAAAAATACATTCTCTTTCAATAAGATGACAGATGTTTAAAGCTGCTGGCCAAACTCTCCTGAAGTAAACAGAGGTCCTTATTGCATGGTAATAATTTAAGCATAAATGACAAAGCATAATCTAGAAGCTGTGCATTGTTCTATCATCCCTGCAAGTCAGTACTCTCATGGCAAAATCTTAATTAGATACACAAACGGCAGAAAAATTCTTAATATGGTAAATGTGGCAAGTAATATTTACTAGGTATTGTAACATCATGGTAGCCCTTTCATGTTTTAGAAATGTTCCGAGACCCAAAATATAACAATCTAAATGGTGTTTAAAAGTCTTATTAGCCCTTTGGCTGTTCAGCTGATTACACGTAAGCACTTATACAACCAAGAAAGATGTCTTACCAGCAAAATGACCAGTATTTACACAAAACATTTATATAGTATAATGAATTCCAATACCTTCTTGCAGGAGATGACACCATTGACTATTAATCATTCATGATATATTCTATGCTTGACATCTGATCTTTCCAGTGAATATACAGTCTTAACTGTCTTTAGCAGCCAAAGGATGTGTCAAATGGTCATTTAATACAGGTGTGTCCCATTTGGTATACACCACTATTGCTAACTTAATGCAGGTGACTGTTTAATTCAGAAGACCACTAATAGAGGTTCAACTGTATATTACATGTTACACTTTCATATCACGGTTAAATGAGTTATCTTCAGGCAAACATAAAATATATTCATGAATAGCTGAAGCAAGTTATCCTACACCTGTATAATGTTATATTCTTACCCTGACACTTCCATCTTTAACAGGTGTCTTAAAATCAGGACAATAGTAATAATTATGATTATCGAACAGGTAAACATTCAAGCTTTCTAACAGACTTCTTTTCGATGAGATTAAACTTGGCATATTTATTATTATAATATAGGGATTTTTCAGCAAAATGCTGCACCCTGCCCTTTTAATGGAAGATTTTATCGTGAGTCTAGAACAATGCCTAAATTCAAAACACATCAAAAACCTAAAAATTAATAATCTTGCAGCTTATTTGTTATTTCTATTAAATGAAAATTAAAAATGCTACAAAATACTGAAAAAAATGCATAAGAAGATTACATATTCTTGTTCAGCTTAACACTGACCATGCTAAATTTCTAAAATGGACTTGTCCATCTTTAAATATGAATTTTCAGAAGAAATAATATCTGACTTAATAGCAGTGCAGAACATAATCAGACTGCATCAATGTGCAGCCTGATCATGATCTACACTCTACTGTGAAGGTTGAATCATTTAGATTAGGAGTAATTACTGGCAGTGATTCAGGCTGATGATCTATGCGCAAAGGCAGCATCCGAAGCTGCCAGCAGGGTAAGAGATAAAGTTGTAAATGATGGGACCTGATATATAAGCTACCTTTTTCTTCTTGCTAACACCGTCCTGCCAGAGATCCTGTAGGTAGTCAATCAGCTTCATCTGCTGGCCTATCGTACTCTCAAACTTGTACTTCTCCAGGAAATGTAGACCCTACGTATCCAAGAATGATTTGAGATAACAATACATCAATAAGATTGATCACCACCACTGGTGACTTTAACCTGCTATAAGGTGTCTAGACAAGGAGGCATTAAAAGCCATAAATGCCGTGACAGCCCTATATCCTTCATCAGAGTTCCATTACAGCACAAGGGACACATTCAATGCCACTGGGTAGACATATTCTAAGAGACAGAGTTCATTTTAACACACTGTTTTCCATTACTAGAGGAAATCAAAGTCTAGATAAATCAACATCTCTTAAACAATTTTAGTTTTGTTTCGAAGATATGTGAAGAAAATAGATGCACAGACCCCTAACACAAGAAGGCTAGCTGTTCCAATAGTTTTACCTCAGCATAAATGCTTAGATGAGCAAAAACAACAGCCCTTATACTTCAGTATACTGACCACCCTTCTGACTTTGAAATTATAGAGTTTTTAAACTGGTTATTAAAAAGAAGCATTAATAAACTATACCCACTGTTACTTAAGTTTGAATAAAACTCTCACTCTCAGTGAACATCAAAAAAATCCACAATTAAACGAAGATACAGTCATGTACTCCGATTTGTTAGATTAACAATCATTATACATGTAGCCTACCTGCAGAGTCTCTGTGAAATTCTCCAGATCGATCTTCTCTCCAAATATAATCTCTAGTTTATCCACAGCCTCTTCAAGATTCTGTCGTAGCTTGATGTTTCTCTTCTTTGTCTCCTGACTTTCCGTCAAAACTTTGCTAATCTACAGCGAAGAAAGGGTGGGTTAAATATCTGTTTTAACAGTATTTCAGTCACTGTAAACAGGGTTTTATTCATAATGATATAGTTTTTATATTTATAATAATTTCCCACTTCGCTAGTTTAAAAATCTCAGGAATGATTAATTTTACATGAATTTACTATTAGAGATTTCTCCTTTTGCACATTAAAAATTTGCGAATAAGTCTGCCCGCTCACAAATCACAAATTTTTTCATCATGTGATAATTACCAAATTTACAGTATTTGAAGGCAGGCAGTTTACTTAACCATCATTCATGGGAAGGACTAGTACTAAGACCTCTCTCATCTATAAGAAACTGTCAACTTCTCTCATCTGTAGTACAACTGGTGAATACTTCACACTGCCTGTCTCAAGCACTGCCTAACTTTGCTGGTGGCAGGTGATTCTGCCCCTGTAACCAGTGTACAGCATCATCAGCCTCCGAATCCATACAATCTGATCATGATCTGCACTGTTACCTATTCAGTCTGCACAATATCAATGACCATCCCTTTAACAATATTAATGGTACAGTCCAAATTCAAAGATGGACAAGTCCATTTTACACCCCTAGCAGGATAAGGGTTGATGGAATACTGACCTCTTCCTTTAGTCTTCTCTTTTCTTCCACATCATTCTCTATAACAGTTTTCTGCTGTTCCAGTATCATATGTAGCTTGGAATTCTGGGTCTCCAAATCTGTTACCTAAATACCATATAATGATCTAACTACATGACTGTATACACATTTACAATATAAACACAAATAAAGTTCAAACAAAACTTATAGATGCCAGAAGTCTCTCTCATCATACTCAACTGTTGCTACATGCACCCACACCCCTCACCCCCTCCCCTCCTCACGCACACTATAATGAACACTTACTTACACAGTTTCATTCTTCAAACTTGGTCACAATGTAATAAATCATTGGTAATTAAGTCCAAGCTGGTTTTAAAGATAAATTTGGTTACTACAGTTACTATGCTTACGAGTTGTTGAAATGTCTACAAATATACATATAACACTACATTTTTATATTTTATCAAAACTAAGGAAAGACCAATTTTCATCTTCTGCAGAACTTTAAATCTGACCACAATCAAGCAGGTAAGTCTGTCATATAATATGATATTCCAAGAAATACTGTTTGAGTTATAGCCCTTTGATAACTTGAAAATCTAAATTTTTCTATGAGCAGCATGTCATCCATTTTGTGCTACAACGTTTTAACTTTTATTAGACATTTGCGAGGTAAGTCGGAAGGCGATAGTGGATGGCAGATTGTGAACATTTTATGGGGAACATCTCAAAATGAATCCAGCTATGTCTCGCCTAAGTTTTGCACGCAAATATCGTGCGGATTGTTTTGACAGTCTAAAACGTAATACTGTAAGCAGTATATATTATGCGGGCAAATAAAATTCACAGTATGATATTACACAATTTTTATGTCTGGTGAAAGAATCGTGATATTCAGTCAGTTTGATGAGAAATAAATCATTATTATTATATAAAATAGTATATAACCCGTTATAGACATGAGGGAGAACATGCAATATTGTGACATGAAGTATCTCAGCTTTGTTTGGGCGCACCTAAGACAATTACTTCCCAAGACGATTAGAGTATGTCATCTCTTGTATGCAGGCAAAAATAAATCAGTTTAATCATTTAAATTATATGTACGCAATTTTAAAATAAATTTGCAATAATGTGTCTCCGAAATGATGCTATTTGCAAACATAATGTTTTATACGACAACAGTTTCTGATCACCAATTTGAAATGTGAATAATTTTGAGATGTTCCCCATAAAATGTTCACAATCTGCCATCCTCTATCGCCTTCCGACTTACCTCGCAAATGTCTATTAAGATGAATGGGAGCTACAACCTTGTTACATTGAAGGGACAAATTATATGAATAGGGAGATAAAGCACTCACCCGTATATCATTTCTCTGTGTATCTTTACGCAGTTGTGACATCTGTCTGTTGAGGGTATCTAGGTCACCCTTGTGTTTGTCCTTAGCTGTCTGTAACTGTTGCTTAACTGACTGTGCTACCTCTTGGGAATTCTGTCTGTTATACAAAAGATTTGTTTTGAACTAGTATCGAGTAAATCATAACTTACGTATAAGACCTCATATAACTAAATATATACACTTAAAAGTATGAAATTGAATCTTCAAATTATAAGAAAAGGCATCAGACAAGGTATATGCTGCATCGCAAATAATAATGTCATAAAGGCATCACTTTTCAAGGGCAAAAGTAAAGGATCACATAATTATGTAGACTATAAATTGCAGACAAGCCAAAATGGACAGAACATACATAAATGTATAATAAATTAATAGGTTGAACACAAATGTTACAAACATGGATGACATACCTGAACTGCTTAAATACATTTAACCTCTGGTTGGCACCTTCAAGGTCATTCTCTCTTTCCTCTAAGGCTTTCTCATACGTCAGTCGCATTTTGTTCCATTCTGACTCCCGACTGTCCGTCTCTGTTTGTAATGCCTCTAGGTCTTTAATCTGTGCCTCAAGTTCACTGCAAATTCCTCGCAACTTCTCCACTTTCTGAAATATTCACATCCTGCAGTCGTGAGTATTAGACATTTTGTATTCACTTTTCAGTTTAACACTTAATCCATCTTTAAACTTTGACAGGATCACTTACTTATCCATAAAGTCCTAAATTCAAAATTATCGTCAGCTCACAAAGTCACAAGGCACACCATGATCTCAATATTCTGCTGAACATTGTTGATCTTTGCCTATACGAAGAATCAAATCCCAGCACGGTTAAAGTTCACTAAATTTCCTTGTCCAACTTTTGTGGGAATATAATTAAAATCCTTTAAAAAAAACTACATGTATAAAAAGCATTTTTTAAAATCTGTGGATATTTTTGTTAATAATTTATTGAGGACATGGTAACAAAATTTCTGTTACCTGTGTTTCTAGCTGTAAATCATGCTCTTTCTGAGCCAAACTGTCTGTCAACAATCGCTTCGCCATCAAATTAGCTGTTATTTCTCGCTGACCACTTGCTAACTTTTCCCCCAAATCCTGAAATGTAGGAAAATCATTTCCACTAAATAGGACAATTTAAAAGTGTGAAGGAAAAAGCAATGACAGTTTGAGCCCAGGGGTCAAAAAATGGCATTTACAGTACAGTAATATGATCATGTAATGTCCTACCTTGCACTTTTTATGAAGACTTTCATTCTGTGACTTCAAGCTCTGTAAATCTTCCTGTTCCTGAAGTAATACAGTCATGAAATGAAATTATTTGGGTACAATTATTGCCCAGAATGTTTTCCCCCATTTTTACCATACAAATATTCTCCTCAGCCATTTTAACAAATACATTATTATGAAAGCCTTTTCCCCCCTATCAATTATAGTGTTAATGAACAACTGTTGATATAAAATAAAATTAAAAGTACAGTATAATATAAAGTTAGAATATTTTACAAATTATTCCATTCTTGCAAGCACTTAAACTCAAAGCTCTTCAGAGTTGTATAAGATCATTAAGACGTCAGAATTGATTGACAAAAAATATCCTGGTCTATAGTCTGTGACACTACTGCAACAATTTTTACAGGAAGAAAAGTGCTAATTTACAATAAGAATTCATCAACAGAAACAGGAATGAACTAAACTGGTCTTGACTTGAACACTTACTTTTAATGACAGTTTCTTAACATTTTCTAGCTTATCGTCATGAAGTCCTTTCTCTTTCTGTAACACAAACAATCATCATAGTTTTAATTTTACAGTCAAACATTTCACAAGGAGACAACCAGACGACCAAGGTATGTACTAATAGTAGGTAACTACAAAAATGGCCATTTTGGGTATATCGGTATTACACTTTAAAGAGTTAAAGACAGATGGTTGTTTAATTTAGATGACCACTAACACAAGGTAAATAGTACATGTGTAAGTATTACATATGACTGAAATACAGGAAATGTCTGACTAGGTTAAGACTTGTTAACTGTAGTGATAATAATTTTGATTTTGTCATATTAACTAAAAATACACTGCTGGAACAGGAAGAGACTACGACTAACCTCAAGACTGTATATCCTCTGTTGCAGCTCCCGTATTTCATTCTCGAGAAATTCTCTTGTCTGTTTCTCCTGCCTCTGCGTTGCCGATAGCAAGGATCTTGCCTCGCTCAAAGCCAAGTTTGATTCTTGCAGTTCTTTTCTTACCTCACCTAGCAGAGAATCATGTCTCTCGCGTTCCTACAAAATCATGTTATAAATTTTTTAACCATTTCTCTATTTTTAGAAACATTGTTCAAAATCTGTGTTATAAGTTACAGCCTAGGTCGCTAAGGCATTATGATAGCATAACTCCCTATGGTGTAGTACATTGTAACTTCACTACATCATGGGTAAGAAGACTTGGACCAACTACATCATTAAAGAGTTTCCTGTGTACCAATCAATCATTAGACTGTAAATCAATCATTAGATTGTTTTTTGTCCCAGCCGACCCACTCAAAGCCATGGGTGAGTTTTAATAAAATACAATTTGTGGGTATACCTGAACTTCTGGATTTCAATTTCTTGAAAAATGGAAATGGTAATGTTCAACATTTTTTTCATTAGGATAATGAATTTGCTGATTAACTCATCCATAAAATTGATGAAAAGTACTGCCCCGAGGAAATTAATAGTTTTGCAGAATTCAACATCTACTTGTAACTTATATAAGGAAATGGTATTACCTTTTGTAAACAGTTCTCAGCTTCCTGCACATCTTTGCTATTATTTGCTTGTGCTTTCAATTTTCTCTCACTCTCAAATTTATCATTACGTAACTCTTCTTGCAGAGTTATCTTCTCTTGCTTTAATTTTCTGACTTCAGACTCAAGACCTAAAAAAAAGTTTTTTCCAATTTGAATTAGATATGTTTATTGTCTAATTTAGCCTTCCTACATTTAGTAGTGTGAGTTGTTACCTGTTAGCCAAAATAAGCCAATGCAACCAATATAATGAAGACTTCATGCTTTGAGATGTGCCCAGTCTTGCAAAAACCAAGCTTTATGTATAGTCAAGGTCAAAAGAAGGGCAAAACAGTTAAAAACATTTTTGGAAACATTATAACAAAGTGCTATTCTGTTATTTCACATGTGTGTATGCCCTTTTTGTCTATAACATCAAGCAAACATACCTTGCAATCTATCTTTAACAAGTGATGCATCAGCAAGTTTCTGTTCCAGGTCCGTTACTTTCTTATCTGCTGTGTCAATTTGCCGCTGAAGTGATGACACACGTGTCTCAAGGTAACTCTTCTCCTGCCGTAGATCTTCGATGCTCTCGAACTTTGATCCCCTCCTATCGCTAGCAGTGCCTTTAGATTTTATCTCTAACAACTCCTTCTCTAAGCTCTTCACCTTTGTACTCAAATTCTCTTTCTCTCTCTCCAACTTGGATATCTGCAAGTCTTTTTCTACAACTTTCTTAACTTTGTTATCCTTTTGCTTTAATTCAAAATCCAGATCAGACACTTTCCTTTCAAGCTCCAACTTTTCAATTTTGATTGTTTTCAAATCCTTATTCTTATTACTTATATCTTCTTCCAGGTCCGCCATATTCCTCTCGCATTTTGTAATCTGTTTTTCAAGCTTTTCAACCAATCTATTCACTTCATCCAATTTCATTTTCAGGTCTAAATTTTCAGCCATTACTTTACTGCTTGTCGTCTTGGCCTTCACATCCAGATCTGACTGTTTCTCTGTCAAGTTATTCAAATCAGCTGAAAGTGCTTTGACCTTTTCTTCAAGTGTTATCTTTTCTTTCTCAATATCTGTAACTCTCTCCTCAGCTAGTTTTATCCTGAAAAACACATTTTAATGATATAACATAAAGAACAGACTTCCCTACACAAGAAAGGAACTTTAATCCTGAGCCTGCTGAAGTTCTAAAATTGACTTGTCTAGCCATCATTTTGGACTGTACCATTAATTAATCATAGGGGTGCACACTAAAAAGTTAAAAACATTTACTGACTAAATAGCAAATAGTACAGATCTGAACTGCCTGGTTAAAATGGCAATCATTCACTGCAAACTGAAAAGCACAAGACATGAAATGATTCACAGCATAAATTCCCTACATGCACAAACAGTACATCGAGGGCTGATCACAAATGAAATAGAGGACTGACAACAGTTTTACGGTCAACCCTCGACATGACTCCAACTATGAACTACAATTACAATCCTTTTTCACAATAAGTTATTATTCCACTCAGATATGCAAGCTGATCATGATCTGCACTAGATGCAGAAGACAGAATCACTTGCCACCAACTGGGTAAGAATAAAAGGAAGAACAGCGCTTAACAAAATATACCTGATATCTGACAGTTCATTCCTCTTCAGTCGTAGATTGATTTCCTTCTCCCTGGCACTCTCCAGCTGTCTCTCCAATCTCTCTACCTTACCTGTAAGTCTTGAGTTGGTCTATAAAAACACAGAAAAGATTTTACCTGACATTATTTAACAGGAGAGGCAGGAATAGAAAAAAAATCCTTAAAATGTCCAAGAAAAAGCTGGCTATTACAGCCTGTAGTTAAAACTAGGTATACATGTACCAATTGAAAATTTCAATTTAAACTGAAGCTCACAGCAATGATTTAAGAGACAATAGTTATCTTTCTATGTTAGCTAATGACTTGTAGTTTTTCTACCCACTTATAGCTAACATTTTTGCTGCAAGCCAGTTAAATGATTTGATTAATCTGCTAAACAATGCACTTAAGTTTTCGTTTGGTTGACTCAATTAACACGAAATTAAAGCAGAATAATAGTTTCTGTCATGAACATGAGGTTCAGATTATTAGTTTCTTATTATGAGCATGAGCTTCAGATGGAAATATCCGTCACTGAGGGTAACTGTTTTGGCGGGAACGAGGCTCTGTCAGTTACCCGAAGTGACGGATATTTCCATCTGAACCAAGTATCTCATGGAAGAAACTTTTTCTTACATACCCTCTTGCACTTTGGAATAGATATTTAAAAACAAACTTATCAAAATGATGCATTAATGATTTTAATATAAAAACAAACATTCTTTAGATGCTGTTTGGGAAAGTGACGTTAACAAGAGGGTTACAGTACCCAAGGTGACGGATATTTCCATCTGAGCCAAATGTCTCATGATGGAAACTTTTTCTTGCATACCGTCTTGCACTTTAAAATAGAACTCTAAATTTAAACTTCAAAATGATGAATTATCATAAAAAACAAACAATTATGACGTTGCGTTTAGGGAAGTGACATCACACTGTTTTTAGTGTTACGTCATAAGTAATTAACGAGAGTCGTCTGGCATAGGACGGGTGCCAGACCAGTTTTTCCGGCATGGGCAAAATCACCGGAAATGCTGATCCGATCAGCAAGGACAACATTTTCCTATCTCAGAATATTGGGGTAGATTGCCCACCTGTAAAAATAATTGAAATATGACTGAAATGAGTGTTAACCCCGAGAATCAGGGTGGAGGGGAAGGGAGCAGATATAATTCTACATACCCTCTCAAGTTCTGCTCCTTTGAACTGTTTATCACTGCTCTCCTGTTTGTACTTTGTGACCTCTGACATCAGTCGTCTCTTGTCGTCACGGTAACTTTCTACTTGTTCCTCTAGTTCCTAAACACAACAGTACATATACATGAATGTCAAGTAAAAAAGATATAATTAAGTAAGACAGGCAAACGGAATTCAACACAATTTGATGAATTACTACGTTATTTCAATGAAACTGCTTTGAGTTCTTTATATCATGCACTTGTACGGGTGAGGTTTCTACAATACAGTTCCAAGTTTGAGAGTTTCTCAAAATATATAGCCAGAAAAATGAAAAACATCCCCTAACCATCCCCTAATTAACATTAACTTCTTTGCAACTGGCCAAATGTAGCAACACTTCTTTCATAAATATTGAATCAAAAAATGAAGAAATTGTCTAGAAAGACAAAATATTCTCATGCCTGGTACGTATGGACTTGGTTGACAACTCCGTGGAAATGTCAGAGTCATCAAAACTATTATAACAATGGGAGTTTCTGTGTTTTAACTTAAATTTGAAGAAACACATCTGAAATAAATCTACACTATTTAAAATGGTATGGAACCATTTTCAGTGATACAAAATAAGATCTTATAAAATGATCAGCAATAAATCTACATGTACAAATATTCAAATTCAGACGCTAAGTTGCAAAGTCAGAACTTCTGAAATAAAGAGATCAAATAGTTATTACATTGTATATACCAAGAACAAACATGGCTCTAAACAAACAGACCAACCTGTTTACATGCACCTGAAATCTTCTCACCACAGTAATTTAAGTACAAAAGTGCATGTGAACTAAAGATGTGGAATACATGCACTGACAATGTTCGAGAGTGTACTGACTACTAACCTTGACCTGTTTCTCCAACCTGACTTGTCTTTGAGATTTATCATCTTCTCTCTCTGATAGACACAGTTGTACACTTTCCTTCAACTCCTGAAAAATACATCATCTTAGAACATTTTAAACTCTTCCTACATGTATGTTCCACAATTTCATTTTATCAAGAATTTGTGTTCTGTTCAGATATGTCAGGTGCAATCTGACAGACTAACAATTTTAAGCCATGCATAAAAGAATGTATATTAAAAATGTCATTGAAAATGTATTTTAATTATGAAATTCGTCAATATTTCCAAATTTTCTGTACTTTAGTTCAATCTAAGCTCACCTTAATCACAACTCTCTGTTCTTTGATCTCTTCCTGGTACGTATGTACTTGGTTGGCAATAGATTCCTTCATTTCTGAGGTCAGTTTGGCTCTCTCTGCTTTTGTCTCTATTTCATTTCTTAGAGTCTGCAACAGAACTCTTTGATCATTAACAACATCTAAGAGATGCACTATTTTGTGTATGCAACATTACATTTGACCTAAAGAAGCTGCATCATTATGTACCCGTACTTCAAACTACACATGACTAAAGATGCTCTATTTTGTGTACTTCAAAAAACACATGACTTAACCATGCTCTATTAAATACACATGACTTAAAGATGCTCTATTTTGTGTACTTCAAAAAACACATGACTTAACCATGCTCTATTAAATACACATGACTTAAAGATGCTCTATTTTGTGTGTTTCAAAAAACACATGACTAAAAGGTGTTTTATGACTTACTTTAAAGTCCCAGGAGCACAATTACATGAATGTTTTATTTCACCAAGAAAAAGATGTCTTACTGGCAGAAATTACCTTTATTTGTACCAAAAACATTCCTAAATTTGCTTTTTCAATTGATATGTACATGTTAAAACTATAGCAGTATTTTTTTCAATGATATTGCAGAAAATAAGAAAGGCTTTGTGCTAACTCCTTTTCATGAAGAAACGACTTTTATACAAAAGAAAGGCATATGTCAACATTGTTTTAGAGTAAATAGAACATAGTTCTATCATTATCCTATCAGTATTATTTAATTTACCAATTATCAGTAAATTCAAAGTGATACTGGGACTTTAATAGAAATACGGCAAGTTGAAACTTTCAATTCTAAAACTAAGTGTGTGTCAGTATGCAACATTTCTGTTCTACCTCTATGATTTCCTTTAAATCATCTTCTTTCTTCTCCATTGTCATTTTCTCTCTCTCTTGTTCCTCCAGTTTTTCTTCCAACTCCTGGCAAACAAAAATGGGTTAACTAAAGAGTACTGAAGCATAAACCAAATCAGTCAACATGTCCATGAAATATCGCCCTAACAAATCATAATGAAATAACTTAAAAAGAGGAAGTTTTTCTATGACCAGTGAAAAGTTATCAGTTGATCTTTGGAATATATATATACAAAATCAAACCCTTATGAAAATAATTCTCATGTGTTGTAAAACTGGTACTAATTCAAGTCTTATGTTGAAATGCAAGAACCTACTCGTACCTGGATTTTCTCTGTATATCTCCTGTCTTTCTTTGGTGATGGTGAAGTATGAACCATGACACGAATGTCCTGAAAATTTATACAATCACATTAAAATATGATGCATTTTCCTGAATGACATTTTAACATAACAAAATCTTGTGTTTCAAACCAAGGTTTTCAGCTCATTTTATCAATGTGTCTTTAATTTCATAATTCTGAGACAGGGCAGGGGTAAAGTTACTGTAGAGTTTTCTTAATTATATCATGCAGATCATTACTGTTTTTTTTTTGTAATCTTTAAGTGTTTAAAAATTACTGGCAACTAAAACAACCAAATACCAGTGATGAATTAAGAAATTCTCTTTGCTTATGCACTGTATTACAAAAAGTGAAAGTAATGAACACTGAGCTAGGGGTCAGAGGCTTGTGTACTATTATGATATAGAACACGTACAACATCTTGCCTATCTGTATCTCTCTGTTTCAGCTTCCCCCTCAGTTCTTGCTCCCTCTCCATATACTCTTTCTCCTGGGTCTCAAACGCTTCCAGAAATTCTTCAAGCTCCTACAATCAGAAAGTAATTTACATTGTAGAATGTTCTGCCACATTAATTCACATATAGAAAGACTCATGGAAACTATTCTGAAATTTCTATCAAAAAGGTAAGGTATTTTTTATTTACAATGTCATCATGCACATAAAACAAATGTCTATGCACGATGGTGCAATTACAGGTCAGGTTTTCAAACACAGTTAACATAATTATGTATTTTAATCTCATTCAATTTCTCCTAATAGTTCTGTTTTTTTTCTTTGAACATTTTCTTTTAAGTGCTAATCAATATGATTATATTACCAAAATCCTCTTGTTGAGGTCTGCTATTTCAGAATTTTTATCCTCAATCTGGGTTCTCCAGGTGTTTTCCCTAGTTTCTATCAGAACTAAGTCGCGTTTCTGATCATCTCTTGATTTCCTTCGTTCCTGTTTATACATGATAAAGCCATATAAGTAATTATCTTTTGAAGTTGAATATAAGAAATGCAGCTACTGTAAACTCTGTATAAAAACACTTAGATGCACATTTTTCAGCATTACATGAGAAAACTTTCCTTACACATGTTTTAATTATATGGTTGCAACATTTTTTAATGCAAGCTTCTCAATTTTTAAGCTTATTTTTTTATTCACAAGAGTTGAAACACACAGCATCTGCTTTGCCAATAATTCAGTGCTCCCTGTCCCTTTTTGCGGGCGCCCTCCCTCTTTCCAGTCTAGCATAATCCCTAACTACTGTCAAAAAAAGGGTCAGCAGTTTCACCTTATCAACTCTAAACTGTAGTTGTGATGCATGTTTCTGACTGGTCTCCAGCTGTTCCCTGTAGGATGAGATGTGTTTGTCTCGTGCCGACAGTTTCCTCACCAACGCCGCCTTCTCTTCCTCTAACTGCGCAATCACCTCCTTAAATCAAATTTATCTCTGTCAGTTTGATATATTTTGATGTCAGTTTGAGTGACCGAATAATCTTGGTGATATTTGCAACCCATCAAAATTAAGACTCTCGAAATATTAGGTATTAAGATAAAGTCACAAAAGATAACAGTAATTCATTTCACATAATGTCTATAACTATCCAACTGACAATTACTTTCTAAAAATAAAACAGTCATGTGACAAAAAGCACTCTAATTATAGTGCCTCAGTGATATATTTTCTAAATATTCAACCCTAAGGAAGACTCATCAGTCAATACATAGGCTCTTAAATACTAGATGGGTGTTCAGTAGAACACTTGTGTCGCCCTCTTATGCTTTGTCAGAATAACCAATAATTTTGTGACAAAATCTAAGTACAAAAAGGGGCATAACTCTGTCAAATATGATCTTGACCTACAAATTTTGGCGGCATCATGACCCTTATGTCATAAACAATGCAATTTGAAAGTTTGATGAAGAAATCTTAAGAAATGGCAAAGTTATAGCCAACATTAAGTTTTCGTGACAAAATCTAAGTATGAAAGGGGCATAACTCTGTCAAATATGACCTTGTTCTACAAAATTTGGCGGCATCACAACCCTTTTGACACAAGCAATACAATTTGAAAGTTTGATAAAGAAATCTTAAAAAATGGCAAAGTAATAGCAAAAATCTAAGTATAAAAAGGGGCATAACTCTGTCAAATATGACCTTGACCTACAAAATTTGGCGGCATCACGACCCTTATGTCATAAACAATGCAATTTGAAAGTTTGATGAAGAAATCTTAAGAAATGGCAAAGTTATAGCCAACATTAAGTTTTCGTGACAAAATCTAAGTACGGAAGGGGCATAACTCTGTCAAATATGACCTTGTTCTACAAAATTTGGCGGCATCACAACCCTTTTGACACAAGCAATACAATTTGAAAGTTTGATAAAGAAATCTTAAAAAATGGCAAAGTAATAGCAAAAATCTAAGTATAAAAAGGGGCATAACTCTGTCAAATATGACCTTGACCTACAAAATTTGGCGGCATCATGACCCTCTTGTCATAAGCAATACAATTGTGAAGTTTGATGAAGACATCTTAAGAAATGGCAAAGTTATAGCCAACGTTAAGTTTGTGTGATTGACCGACGGACGGACGGACAGACGGACAAAGCGATCCCTATGTATCGCCTTTTCCCCGAAAGGGCGACACAAAAAGCTATAATCGTGCCTTCCACTCTCCCACCACTCCTCATCTTATATTGTCTATAACAAATCATACAGCTTCACTAAGTTCCTACGTATAAAGCATTTAAGTCTATTAAACACTGATTAACTGTGTATGCAGCAAGTTTTAGTAATGTTCCTGGTTGGTTGTGGGGGTTTGACCAAGGCAAGTTTTATAAATCACACTTGTATCTTACCTGTAGTTCTTCCACCTGTAGCTGGTGCAGTTCATCTTCAATTTGTTTGGCTTCAGAACTCATTTCACTGATCTGTCCCATCATTCGTTCTGCCTTCATCTCGGTGGCAACACGTTCCTCCACAAGTACTTCAACCTGTTTGCTAAGACGCTGTCAAAACAAAAACACACTTCTAACTTTTATGGTCTAGAAGCCCAACCTCACTTCTACATCGCCTATGGGTGTCTACCACTCAGCTGATATTTTCCAATTTCAGTTAGTATTTTATAAATGAAAAGGATCAAGTTATAACCAGAATAATGTTAACTAATTGTATAATTGTCTGTGCTTCACCTATTTAAAGTGACATTATGCGCATCTTACTGCACAAGTATAGTGCATTTTTGGTGACAGTTTTATAAAAGCAATTTTCGGTTGCTGTGCATTTAAATGTGTTAAACTAATGATAATGCCCCATTTGTATTTGAAGTTGGTGCTTTAGAAATAAAAATATTGGACTAATAAAATAATAATTCCTTTCTTGACAGTGATCTCCCTTCAGTTATTGGTGTTGTTGCCGGTAGGGATTTCGGCAGTGGAAAGGAAGCAACTCCTGCATGCAGTTGTTTATTTCTTAAATTGACTCTTCCAGTCAACATAGGAAAAGTAATATTTGGAAAGTTATTATTTCATACTGGCAGCAGGAAGAGTTTGTTGTATTTGGGTTAAAAGCTATTATTTCCTCTACCCTTTGCACACAAACCTATTTCAGCTGGATGTTTACTTGAAAAAAATGTGCAT